>OMNN01028633.1:0-10444 GCA_900302755.1 Chromis chromis | reverse complement strand
TTCCCAGCTAAAAAGAAATGAGAATAGAGAATTTACAAGATGTGAAAATATAAGAAATTCTCAAAATTCAGCCAAAACGTTTTACAGAACTTAGCTTTTGGCTCCAATAAACACATTTAAGAATACTGAACAAGACAGTGCATCAACATATTTCCTTAATTCTGTCTGAATTGACTGAAACTGACCCGTATGTGTCTTCATTCCACCTGTACAGGAACCTTGTGGATGATCTTCATCCTCGTCACACTGCCTCGTCTCACCTGCAACATGTTTTGTCCTGAGGTCTGCCGTTGCAATGGAGGTGCCGTCGGGTGTGTTGGCGCCACCATCACCGGTATACCAGAGCAGCTGCCGGTCCACACTTACTGGCTGCAGCTGATTCACACCAACATGAGCGTCATAAACGAGCAGAGTTTGGCCAACCGAGACCTGCTGCTGCGCTTCAGTCTGACCCACAGTCATCTCCATACCATCCATCCTCAGGCCTTCCATGCAGCTCCTCAGCTCAAGTCTATCAAACTGTCCTCCAATGACCTCTCGACTCTTCCTGCAGGAGTCTTCAGTCCACTGGCCACTCTGGAGCAGCTGCGTTTAGATGGAAACCAGCTGGAGATTCTTGCTCAGGATATGTTCGAAGGACTTGTTGGGCTGCAGTATCTGGATCTGACCAAGAACAAACTCACCAGTCCTTCTTCGGGTCTTTTCGATGGACTCACCAACCTCACCTATCTATACCTCGGCTGGAACTCCATCAAGAAGCTTCCACCCACCATCTTTCACTCCTTGACCAAACTTCAGCAGCTCATGATCTACAACAACGAGCTGGAGGAGCTGGAAGTCGGGATCTTTGATAAACTCGTCAACCTCGTGGAGCTAAAAATCCACCGTAA
Source organism: Chromis chromis (assembly GCA_900302755.1). Taxonomy (NCBI): domain Eukaryota; kingdom Metazoa; phylum Chordata; class Actinopteri; family Pomacentridae; genus Chromis; species Chromis chromis. The sequence continues at coordinate 9,554 of OMNN01028633.1, read as the reverse complement.
CCAGATTTCCAGCCTCCCGCCTCGAGTGTTCTGGTCGCTGAAGAACCTGAAGAACCTGACGTTGTCCAACAACCGACTTCTGGCGGTTCCAGACAGGAGCTTCTACTACATGCCTGAGCTGAGCAAACTCACCCTTTACAACAACCCGCTGTTATCTCTACCAGACGAGCTGATGGGCTACATGCCTGAAATGGAAGAATTCTATCTGTATGGCACCAACCTCACCACAGTTCCTGGAAATGTCTTCGCCAACATGTCTGGGCTGCTGAGGCTCAACTTCCATCTCAATGACCACCTGAAGGAGCTGCCACAGGATCTCTTCTGCTGCCTTCCCAACCTCGAGAAGCTCTCGCTACATTCCAACAACCTCAGTCATCTGCATCCGGAGCTCTTCTCCAAACTCCCCACTCTGAACATTCTGAACCTCACCGACAACAAGCTGGAGAACCTTCCAGAAAACATCTTCCAGAACCTTGGAGGAGTTTTGAGCCTTGATTTGAGGAATAACCAACTCAAGACTCTTCCAGGAGATACTTTCTCTTCAAATACAGCTTTGAAGGATCTTTCTCTGAGTGCGAATCCCTGGAACTGTGATTGTGATATTAGAGATCTTGCAAGATGGATAAAACACAATGAGCAGGTTGTTCTTGACAGTAAAAAAGTGATCTGTCGCAGTCCAGTCTACCAGCTGCTGCGTACCGTCGGTTCACTGCGTGACGACGAATTCAACTTTTGCGATGCTACAACCCAACAAGTCCTAAGTACCACTCCACCTCCACTACCAACCACCACACATGCCTCAGCTTCCCTTTACATTACAACCGTCCATTTTCCTGCAGCCAGCGAGTCACGTGACACAACGCAACCATTTGACAGAGTTACAACCGAGGAGCAAACACCGCTTGCCCCTTCCACAACAGCTTCAAGCACCACCCAACAAACAACCCAACAAGTCCTAAGTACCACTCCGCCTCCACAACCAACCACCACACATGCCTCAGCTTCCCTTCACACAGCAAATGTCCATTTTCCTGCGACCAGTGAATCACATGACACAACGCAACCATTTGACAGAGTTACAACCGAGGAGCAAACATCGCTTGGACCTTTCACAACAGCTTCAAGCACCACCCAACAAACAACCCAACAAACAACCCAACAAGCCCTACCTACCACTCCACCTCCACAACCAACCACCACACATGCCTCAGCTTCCCTTTACATTACAACTGTCCATTTTCCTGCAACCAGCAAGTCACATGACACAACACAACCATTTGACAGAGTTACAACCGAGGAGCAAACACCGCTTGCACATTCCACAACAGCTTTAAGCACGACCCAACAAACAACCCAACAAGTCATAACCACCACTCTACCTCCACCACCAACCACCACAGATGCCTCGGCTTCCCTTCACACTGCAGTCGATGTTCAGTCTAACGAAGGTCAGCACAGATCTCCTCCTTTTAATGACGTGTTGGTGATAGAAGAAGGGCCTGATTTTATCCACCATAACTTTTACAAAGACTGGGTCTACGTGTGGTTTCTGCCCTCCAACGCGGTTTCAGTTGGCTTCCTCATGTTTTGCCACGTTTTTCTCGTGGCTGCAGGCTTGATGCTCATTATCGCTTCCATGTACGTCATGAATCAACTCGACAAGATCATGTACCAGCTGCAGGCCGAGTATGCACTTAACGAGGAGTGAGTTATCGAGGCTCGTGCCAAAGACGATAAGACTTTCTGAACTGCTTGTTTGTTGCTTTGTTTAATGTTGCGTTCAGTCGTGTCTTCAAATGTTTCTTTAGGACAGTCAGACTGAGATCATAACGTTTAAAAAATTATGATAACGTTATCCTTGAGGAAATTTATTGTCATTGCAGCGTACAAGGAAATTAAGCAGCGATCCTGTCAGTGCATTCACACAATAAGACTTTTTTTTAAATAAGAAATAAATACAAAATATAACATCTCAAAGAAGTGATCCCAAAACTATAGAGCTCATAGACTTGCTGGATAGTTTTGTTCTAACTCAGCACATATTTGCTCCGGCTCACCAGCATGGCAACACCCTAGATTTAGTGATAACAACTGGGTTAACATCAATAATATTTCAGTAATTGAATTATCACTATCTGACCACCACTGTGTACTCTTTAATGCCATCAACCAGAACAAAAAGGGAATTTATGGTTCAAAAGAGGTTTCTAGATGGCAGAGCTGAAGCTAAATTTTCAGATGCTATGAGGTCATTTCAGTCATACAGTCATGACAGCTATCTGAATGACATGGTGGAGATTTTCAATAGTGCACTGTGGTCTGTGTTGGATGCTATTGCCTCACTGATGGTCAAAAGGAGGTCAACTGACAGAATCTCCCCATGGTTAAATGAAACTAGTGTAAAGGAGGTAAAGAAAAACTGTAGCGCAGCAGAGAGAAAATGTAGGAAGACAAAATTGTAAGTTCACCATGAGATAGACAAAGAAGCAATGACTGCCTACAACAAAGCAGCACGCTTGGCAAGGAGAGATTATTTCTCTAAATACATCACAGGAAATACCAGAGTGTTGTTTTCCACCATTATCCAGCTCCTAAACTCCGCCCCCTCCCCGCCACAGTCCACAACATAAAAGTGTGAAGAACTCGCAGTGTTCTTCAATAGCAAAATAGCATCAATTAGAGCCAGTGTCACCACTAGTGGTGCAAATGCAGATGATTTTATCAAACCCTGTAGTGCAACCATGAGAAGTTTCACATCCATCACATTAGCTGAGCTCTGCAAGACTGTCATGGAGTGTAACTCCTCCACCTCACGTATTGATCCTGTACCTACAGCATTCTTTAAGCAGGTGTTTAATAGTGTCTCAGATCATGTCTTGAACATTATAAATACATTTCTTAAAACAGGACTCTTTCCAGATGCCTTCAAAACAGCTGTTGTCAAAGCTTTATTGAAAAAGCCAAACCTAGATAATAATGTACTGGTGAGCTATAGACCAATATCCAACCTTCCATTCCTCAGTAAGATACTTGAAAAGATAGTTTCACTGCAAATAAACTCATTTCTGAAACATGATAACGGCATTCTGGAAGAGTTTCAGTCAGGCTTTAGGAGATATCACAGCACTGAAACTGCTCTTACTAAGATAATCAGCGACCTCAGACTGAACTGTGATGACAATTAGGTCTCAATTCTCATCCTCTTAGATCTTAGTGCAGCATTCAATACGATTGACCATGACATCCTGATTAATCGTCTTGAAAAGTGGGTTGGTCTCTCTGTCTGTGTGTTAGACTGGTCCAGATCATACATCAAAGGAAGAAAAGTCTGTCAGCCTTGGAGAGCATGTGTCTGAGAAACATGACAGCTGCTATGGGGTTCCACAGGGGAGCATCCTTGGTCCGCTACTGTTCTCACTATACATGCTGCCAGTTGGTTACATAATCAGAGAGCAAAATGTATGTTTCCACAGTTACGTAGATGACACACAACTGTACATATCCGCAGAACAAAATGACAAGCAGCTATTGACTCCATCACTCACTGTCTGCTGGCAATAAATAAATGGATGAGCAGTAATTTCTTAAAACTTTCAAATTTTTTTTAATGTTTTAAGTGTTCTGACCTTGTAATATTGTGGATGTTTCTTTGTTGTACAGCACTTTGAGCTGCAAACCTTGTATGAAGAGCGCTATACGAATGAAGTTATTATTATGATTATTATTATTATTATTGTGGTGATATTGTGTTTTTTTTATGGTCGTTACTGTTTCTGCTCCAGTAAAATAAATCATCCAGAAAAAATGTTACTGACAACTTTTTTTGTTTTACATGTAAATGCTGTACAATTATGAATAAGTCAAAACTTTATTAATCCCAAATCTGAATAAAAAACTTAATAAAATATAGAATAAAAATGTAGAAGAAATAAAAATCTAATTGATGATCAACTGCAAATAGTGACTGAAAAAGATCTGCAGCAAATTAAACATTGAGATTCCTTCAGCACAAAAGTGACTTTATGAGTTTTCCCTTTAATTTAAGGGGATGTTTGCTGACCCTTAACCTGCAGGATGTTAGGAAAGAACAAATACTCATTTTAGAAATATAATTTAAAGAGAATCACCAACACGTTCCTGTTCTCACAAGTGGGTCAATTCCTTAAAAATGTGACTATAAATATCAGTTTTCCTTCACAAACATGTTTTTGTCAGTGACCAAGTCAAGTTATCCGACTTTATCCACAGTAAACAGGAATCAGGCACAAACTGTGCCCGGAATATGATTTATCAGTTCCAATTCAGCCCATGAAGACTCCATCCTGTCTAGATAAGCTGCAGGAAATGAACCAGCAGCATCCAAACACCCGTAACCCTCACAGCACCATGTCAGTGCATTTATGGTGACGAGATAGTTTAAAAAAAACAACTCAAAACTCAGAATATTAGGGGAATAAAACAGCTGGCTGGCAATGACAAAAACTGGGATTATAATCTATAATATAATAAAAGCATCATAATAAAATATAATTTAAAGAGAAACTGTGAGTAAGCAATGACTCAAATATTAATTTCCCAGTAAAAATAAATCCAAATTCTAATGAAAAAATTTGGCCCACAAGTGATCAGATGTCATTATTTGACTGTTATGTTTTAATGAAGCTGTCGATTGTTGAGTTTGAGAGTTAAGGTCAAGGATTCGGCATCATGAAGGATGTTTGTGGTGACGTTTGGGCGGTGGTTTGGTGAAACACACTTATAAAGTTCCATTTCCTCAAGACACCAGAAGAGAGAAGAGCAGCAGCATGATGGAGGAGTTTTACTTCAGAGGTGAGAAGAATATTTGACTGGATTTAGCCTCTACATGAAAAATTATCTTAAATACTTTTAATATTAAGTATTCTTTCACTACATCAAGAGTTGAATTCCAGATTTGCATGAAAATACAAGTGGAAGATGATCATTTTACCCAGGAAGCCATTTTTAGGGTTCAGTATCTCCAGAAATTAAACTTTATTAAACTTTGGTGAGAACACAGATAGAATAGTTTCTAACAGATCAAATGGTTCCAATAGAGGCCACATTACAAATTCCACTCTTGGAAAGCCAAGACCGACAAGAAGGCGCAGAAGCAGTTCCAGAAGGGAACTCGAGCTGGAGAGAACTGGCCCTTAAAGATTGAAAAATGTGCAAAATGTCCAACAAGACTGGCATTGTGTCTCCAGAAAGTTCCTGTAAGTGTATGTATATGGATGGATGCCATATTTACTACTAAAATACAGTCTTTGGTTGACATTTCACCAACTGTTGAGGCTCTAACATGAGTAGAATTTGATGTGTGGCAAATGTGACAAGACAAGGTTCCACTTTTTGAGTCAGTTTGGACAGGTTTGAAGTTATTTTGTTAACAGTCCTCGAATCACCTTGGAAAATTTTAGACAAATTTAGTTTTATTTAGTATATTTTGGGACTGTTTGGGACAAGGTTTGAATCATTTTGGACACAGAATAAACTGTTCCAAATCAGCAGATCTGAATCCAAATATCAATTAATTATTGGCCCTTAAAAATGGAAGAAATTATTAATATTTTTTAATGAGAGCTGTATTGTGGCCCCAAGAAGTTCCTTTAAGTGTATATATATATGGGTGGATCCATATTTCTACTAAAATACAGTCTTTGGTCGACATTTCACCAACTTGTGAGGCTCTAACATCAGAAGCATTTGATGTGTGGCAAATATAACAACAAGAGGTTTTAGTCTTTGCAATTTTGACTTGAAACGTGTCCACAATTCCTCAAAATTGTCCAAAATGATGAGAATGAATAATTATTGGTCATTTAAAATAGAATAAAGGCCAAACTTTCAGACTATAGTGGCATTGTGTCCTTGGAAAGTTCCTGTAAGTCTGTATATAAATGGATGGATCCATATTTCCTACTAAAAATAAAGTCTTTGGTTGACATTTCACCAACTTTGGAGGCTCTAACATTCGTAGAATCTGATACGGGACAGACAAGTTTCCAGTTTTCCAGTCATTTTGAACAAATTTTAAATAATTTTGCACAAATTTAAATAATTTAAAAAAAAGTTTTGAGTAATTTTTGACTCTTTTTTTTGAGTCATTTGGGACCATTTCTGTGTAATTTTCCAGCAGAGCTAAAAACTTTAATTATTGGCTCCTGACAATAGAGATGAAAAATATTTTTTAAATGAAGGTGGTATTGTGGCATCAGAGAGTTCCTGTAAGTGTATATATATGGGTGGATTTCTACTAAAAATACAGTCTTTGGTCGAGGTGTAATCAGCACTTGAGGCTCTGACATCAGTAGAATCTGATTTGTTGTAAGTATGACAAGACAAGGTTCCAGTTTTTCTTTTTCTTTTTTGATGAAATAGCCAAAATGGAAGAAGTGGACTCATGAGTAGGAGCCTAAAAACTGGTGTCTACATGTTGTTATTATATGTGCAGAGTTACAAGTTGTTTCCTTGTTGTCTATACGTTGAATTTGAACTTAACATGAAGCGTTCCTTGCCTTACCGAATGTTCCCATAGATTTACTTAGAATTAAAAATAAATGGAGAGATATTGGCCCTAAAAACTGGAAAAAGTGGAAAATTTAAAATGAAGGTGGCATCGTGGCTCCATAATGTTTCTGTATATTTATATGGATGGATGGATCCACATTTCCTACTAAAACTACAGCCTTTGATCGACATTTCACCAATTTTAAAGGTCCTCTTACATCAGTAGACTTTAATGTGTGCCCTCACTAAATTTCATTGCTCAGGGAGTTGTGCTACTAGAGATTTTAAACACTAAATATGGCTTCCCAGCTAAAAAGAAATGAGAATAGAGAATTTACAAGATGTGAAAATATAAGAAATTCTCAAAATTCAGCCAAAACGTTTTACAGAACTTAGCTTTTGGCTCCAATAAACACATTTAAGAATACTGAACAAGACAGTGCATCAACATATTTCCTTAATTCTGTCTGAATTGACTGAAACTGACCCGTATGTGTCTTCATTCCACCTGTACAGGAACCTTGTGGATGATCTTCATCCTCGTCACACTGCCTCGTCTCACCTGCAACATGTTTTGTCCTGAGGTCTGCCGTTGCAATGGAGGTGCCGTCGGGTGTGTTGGCGCCACCATCACCGGTATACCAGAGCAGCTGCCGGTCCACACTTACTGGCTGCAGCTGATTCACACCAACATGAACGTCATAAACGAGCAGAGTTTGGCCAACCGAGACCTGCTGCTGCGCTTCAGTCTGACCCACAGTCATCTCCATACCATCCATCCTCAGGCCTTCCATGCAGCTCCTCAGCTCAAGTCTATCAAACTGTCCTCCAATGACCTCTCGACTCTTCCTGCAGGAGTCTTCAGTCCACTGGCCACTCTGGAGCAGCTGCGTTTAGATGGAAACCAGCTGGAGATTCTTGCTCAGGATATGTTCGAAGGACTTGTTGGGCTGCAGTATCTGGATCTGACCAAGAACAAACTCACCAGTCCTTCTTCGGGTCTTTTCGATGGACTCACCAACCTCACCTATCTATACCTCGGCTGGAACTCCATCAAGAAGCTTCCACCCACCATCTTTCACTCCTTGACCAAACTTCAGCAGCTCATGATCTACAACAACGAGCTGGAGGAGCTGGAAGTCGGGATCTTTGATAAACTCGTCAACCTCGTGGAGCTAAAAATCCACCGTAACCAGATTTCCAGCCTCCCGCCTCGAGTGTTCTGGTCGCTGAAGAACCTGAAGAACCTGACGTTGTCCAACAACCGACTTCTGGCGGTTCCAGACAGGAGCTTCTACTACATGCCTGAGCTGAGCAAACTCACCCTTTACAACAACCCGCTGTTATCTCTACCAGACGAGCTGATGGGCTACATGCCTGAAATGGAAGAATTCTATCTGTATGGCACCAACCTCACCACAGTTCCTGGAAATGTCTTCGCCAACATGTCTGGGCTGCTGAGGCTCAACTTCCATCTCAATGACCACCTGAAGGAGCTGCCACAGGATCTCTTCTGCTGCCTTCCCAACCTCGAGAAGCTCTCGCTACATTCCAACAACCTCAGTCATCTGCATCCGGAGCTCTTCTCCAAACTCCCCACTCTGAACATTCTGAACCTCACCGACAACAAGCTGGAGAACCTTCCAGAAAACATCTTCCAGAACCTTGGAGGAGTTTTGAGCCTTGATTTGAGGAATAACCAACTCAAGACTCTTCCAGGAGATACTTTCTCTTCAAATACAGCTTTGAAGGATCTTTCTCTGAGTGCGAATCCCTGGAACTGTGATTGTGATATTAGAGATCTTGCAAGATGGATAAAACACAATGAGCAGGTTGTTCTTGACAGTAAAAAAGTGATCTGTCGCAGTCCAGTCTACCAGCTGCTGCGTACCGTCGGTTCACTGCGTGACGACGAATTCAACTTTTGCGATGCTACAACCCAACAAGTCCTAAGTACCACTCCACCTCCACTACCAACCACCACACATGCCTCAGCTTCCCTTTACATTACAACCGTCCATTTTCCTGCAGCCAGCGAGTCACGTGACACAACGCAACCATTTGACAGAGTTACAACCGAGGAGCAAACACCGCTTGCCCCTTCCACAACAGCTTCAAGCACCACCCAACAAACAACCCAACAAGTCCTAAGTACCACTCCGCCTCCACAACCAACCACCACACATGCCTCAGCTTCCCTTCACACAGCAAATGTCCATTTTCCTGCGACCAGTGAATCACATGACACAACGCAACCATTTGACAGAGTTACAACCGAGGAGCAAACATCGCTTGGACCTTTCACAACAGCTTCAAGCACCACCCAACAAACAACCCAACAAACAACCCAACAAGCCCTACCTACCACTCCACCTCCACAACCAACCACCACACATGCCTCAGCTTCCCTTTACATTACAACTGTCCATTTTCCTGCAACCAGCAAGTCACATGACACAACACAACCATTTGACAGAGTTACAACCGAGGAGCAAACACCGCTTGCACATTCCACAACAGCTTTAAGCACGACCCAACAAACAACCCAACAAGTCATAACCACCACTCTACCTCCACCACCAACCACCACAGATGCCTCGGCTTCCCTTCACACTGCAGTCGATGTTCAGTCTAACGAAGGTCAGCACAGATCTCCTCCTTTTAATGACGTGTTGGTGATAGAAGAAGGGCCTGATTTTATCCACCATAACTTGTACAAAGACTGGGTCTACGTGTGGTTTCTGCCCTCCAACGCGGTTTCAGTTGGCTTCCTCATGTTTTGCCACGTTCTTCTCGTGGCTGCAGGCTTGATGCTCATTATCGCTTCCATGTACGTCATGAATCAACTCGACAAGATCATGTACCAGCTGCAGGCCGAGTATGCACTTAACGAGGAGTGAGTTATCGAGGCTCGTGCCAAAGACGATAAGACTTTCTGAACTGCTTGTTTGTTGCTTTGTTTAATGTTGCGTTCAGTCGTGTCTTCAAATGTTTCTTTAGGACAGTCAGACTGAGATCATAACGTT
>OMNN01028632.1:9763-21754 GCA_900302755.1 Chromis chromis | reverse complement strand
ACATAAAGAGAGGAAATTGCATCCAGTTAGCTGAACGCTGGCATTTTTAGATAGCTCTATACCAGCTAACAACCTTATCCCAGTTTTAAAAAATATGTTTATGAAGGCCAGAAAACCTTAAAGTTGCAGAATGGTGGAGATGACTGTGCAATATCATCTTTTGTAACTCCATTACTAAATTACCAATTATCTAATTACTGAATATCAAAGTCATACCATGCCAGAGAAATGAATCAATAAAGTCTTTGAAACAGGAAGACAGACAGCTACCTCATTGTACCTGATGCTAAAACCTAAGGTTTATCAGAAGAGGGTCTGTTCAGAAGCTGTTTTTCTTTTTCTTCATCTGAGAGTGAAAGCAGCTATTTGAACAACTCAGAGTCAAGTAGCTTCAGTTGACCTCAGCAGCCTGGTGCTGCATGTGAACCAATGACGCCATCTAGCAGAGGTTAGAGAGAACAAGCTAGTAACAAGCTAGTAAGCTAATGTGACATGTTGCTGACAGATATGTCTCAAAAGAGATAGCTTGGTTAAGAACTTTTTTTTAGACATTTACACAACTCCTTGCTTTTAATTGTTAAGTTTAATGAAATCCTTTTTTTTTTTTAACTGGCAAAAATACAGTGTTTTCAATTGACCATTCCTTTAGAATAAATTTGCAAAGTTAGCATAATGTGATCTAATAATAATAATGTAACCTTTATTGATCCCCTTGGGGAAATTCCTTCTCTGCATTTGACCCATCCTATTCAAAGTTAACTATACATACTTGGAGCAGTGGGCTGCCGCGGTGCAGCGCCCGGGGAGCAGTCAGGGATTAAGGGCCATGCTCAAGGGCCCAACAGTGGTGGTGACTGTGACAAGCGGTCGTTTTCACTTTCCCACCTCAACCTTTTGGCAGTCCGGGGGCTAGAACCGGCGACCCACCGGTTACAAGTTTGCTTCACAAACCACTAGGCCACCACTCCCCATAATGTAAATCAGGAGCGGCGTTGATTTCATGTTTTACAATAATGTGGTTCATATTTATTGCGCCAATCAATTATTATACGTCCACATTATTACATTTATTGTCACCAATTTATCTTAGAACTGCATACCTCTGGAGTGGTCTTGTTGAAAACATCTCGTCCCTCAATGATGTCACTCATCACTCTGTCTTTCAGTTGTTGGTACTCCTCAGCAGTCAGCTGAATGGACTCTACCTCTGACCCACAACACCTACACACTCCCCTAAAAAAACACACACAAGTGAATAAATGACACATATAATGATTAAGTAGGTTTGTGCATACAGAACACTTACATTTGCACAAAGATGGTTAAAAAAAAAGCAAACTACTGCAAAGATTTCATGCTGAACTAGTAAGTGGTGTTATTACTTCGGCGTGGTGCTGGTCCAACTTCCTGTCCAGTTCTGTCCTGTGAGACTGAAGTCAGGAAAAGATGGAGAATAGAAATATGACAGCGAGAAAGGGTCATGTTAAGTTCATACAGAGAGGGAGAAATTTCTTCCAGTCTGAATGTCAATTTGCAAAGGTCATCTAAAATGTATTATATCATAATCAACTTGTCAGGGCAGAATTAATGACCAAATTATAGTTTTTATAAACAGCACTTTAAATCGGAGTTAAATTAGCCATCCAGCAAGCTGTGTTTCCATATTCATAAAAGGTAAATTATACTAAATTATAGCTCATTATGATGTTCATACAGCCTCTGTTTCTCACCAAAACATCAGTATCTTTATCACTAAGTCGTACCTCTCAAACCAGGTCTTGATGCTGCTGGTGAGGCTGTGCGGGGGGTAGATCTGGTTGTCCCTCATGTACAGAAGAATCCCCAACAGCTTCTCCTGCTGTTCAGTCTGAGACATGGCCTCTCCTCCCTCCACTTTAGTCTTCCTCTCTCCCTTAAACAGAGCATCCCAGGTTTCCCAGTGTGGGCTCAGGCCCTTTTCCATTAATTCATCATAAAGAGCCCAGGCAGTGGTCGCATCACCATGCTGCACTGCCGCCGAGATGATATCACCATAGTTGCGTGGTGATGGGGAAAAAACCTATTGAAGTGATGGGAAAATCAGATGATGATTTACAAAGTACGTAGCTCTATTTATTATGAGTTTATTTTCTTTTTAAATAGCTGCTCACCTTCTTCACGTCCTGCAGGATGCTGATAGCCTCCCTCCATCTGTCCGTCCTGCTGAAGGACTTGATAAAAAGACTGCAGGCTCCTGTGTCAAGAGCGGGGAAATTTTCCCGCATGATATCATAGACATCAATCGCCTCAGTGTCATGGCCGCCATGCACACACAGTGTCAGATACCGTAAGAGCACCTTGTAGGACAGCGTGCCTGTTTCCATGGCTACAAAGGTAAGCAGGGACCTGTTACAGAAAGGTACATATACTAATTAACATGCTGAAATCCAGTCTTTGTAATCTTGCCTATGTTTTCATCTGTTTAATTGTTGTCGATCAATTTAAGATTGTAGTTCATGAGATTTAACACACAATGGTAACATACAGGGACTTGATCTCTACGGTAACAGTAACTTGGACAAAACAAGAGGCGTATACTTAACAGACATCAAGTAAAAGTTTCAGTGCACTATAAGGAAGGCCAGAACACCACACCAAGTGTCAACAAAAACACCCTCATCCTCCTCTTACTTTGCGATATCCACCTCTGGCCTAGACTTGAAAAGTGCATTCATCATCTGGATGTCAAAACCTTGCGGATTTCCCAGAGACTCCTTCAGCTTCCTCCACTCAGCAGCTGGGAGTGGTCTGTCAGGAGGTTGCACCTTTCCTGTGAAACATCCATGCTTTAGTGCAGGAAACTCCAACAATTATAAAAAACTATTTCTACCTATACTGTTAACATGCCATCTTAAAGGCTGCTTTCAGTCACTATTTCATAATCATAACGTGCTCCGACAACAGTAACAGATAAATATGTAAATAAGAACAGCTTTATAAGAACGGCTGTATTAAAATGCAGTATATATGCTCACAAAAAAACAGGAGTGAACATATGTAAACATTGGCTGAGTTTAGGTTGAACTGAAGCATACCAGGTTTAATGAAACACAGTGACCCAACCAGTCTATTGGCTTTAGATCACTGTTAAAAGTTTGCAACATTTCTGAACATCCGTCAGTGTTATATTTTCTACAGAGCTCTGAACTGTGGTAATATCATCAAAGCCAATGGTAATGTTAGCCACATTGGTGGCACACCATTCTAACACTAACAATTTCCTATTGTTGAGGGGACACTGTCATCAAAAATAAAAATATTCCACCTGATCTTAAGATGCTGTGAGTGCATTAATACTGTGGCGTTCACTCTTGCAGCCAGCAGCAGAACATGAAGATGTCTGTTAAATTGACCATTTCTATATATCTGACCTGCTCCTCTGGTTGTCCTCTGCTCAGACTCCTCCTCATGCTGCTCCTCTTCCTCAGAGACCACAGATGCTTTCCTCTTCAGCATATCTGCCGTCCTCTTTGCCGTCCCAGCAGCAAACACAGATTTGGGGAAGGAAGGCTTTTGCCGAAAAGTAGAGCTCTTACCTCTTCCATCCACAGCATCATCCCATAATCTCCCTTTCCCCTGTCTGATGGCATTATTTTTTATTCCACCTTGTCCATCAGTCTGTCCTCTGTGCTTCCTGTCTGTCTGTCTGCCACCCAGGTTGGGGTCTCTGGTGCACAAAAAGCGTGCTGAGGTAGGCAGATGTGATGACTTCGACTGTGTGAAGAGAGCTGGACGTCCTCGGTGGATAAAAGATTGTAAGGACTTCTGACATATTCTGACTTTTAATATCAAGGTGGAGCCCATGTTGGGCTGTTTAACCTCTGGGTTTATGGAAAACTAATATAAAATACTTCTTACTAAGCTTCTCATTAGTAAATAAAGCTATAACCTCATTCCCCAACCCAACTAACCACAAAATTGACACAGCAGCTAGTTACATGAATCAATAACCTAGAAATGAGACTAGCCAGCTAACCTTTCTGGTTCTAAATGTCAGTAGTTATTTAAAGTCAACTGTGCCTCTCTCGTTGGCGCTACGGAGCATTAACATTTGAATTGTGAAATTATAAATGAGACTCACAACATCCCTGAATATCCAATGTGAAAAACTAATTCAGGTTCTTTCCAGCTTCAACACTTCATGGCTAAATACAACTGCAGGAAGGCATGACTTGAGTCGCATAACCTGACATCATCAATACGAGACAACTTCGCTTGTCAGTTGTTTTTCAAAATAAAGGGGGCTGGAGCCTATCCCAGCTGACTTATGGCGAAGGCAGGGTAAACACACAAAGACAAACAACCAAGCACACTCACAATCAATAGGTGTCATAAAATATTTATTTTATATACAGTTTATGACAGCAGGTGATATTCAGAGTGTTCCCTGATAAACAGACATTGCTCCTTTATTTTGAAATAGAAGATCATGTGACCAGAAGCCACCGCTAACTTGATGTTGTTTCGGTGTCTTGGATACTTTTGTACATTAGTTAACTTTAGCGATAGAATGATGAAATATTAATGTTTTACTGTCTTAGGAGCAGATATGACTACAGAACAACAGCCTCACTGGTCGGATACTCTGAAAAAGAGAACAGCAAACTCTACAAAGGGTAAGAAATACTGTAAATAATGTTACAGTTGGCTAACGTTAGCTAGCTAACTTGAATGTACGTTGTCGATGTAAAGTCGGTTAACTAAGCCAGTATCAACATTGAGTCAGATACTGAAGGTTTCTGTGATATTCAGTTGTTTTGGCTCCATTTGTTTCATTTGCGACAAAGATGAGAGAAGCGAAGAGGAAAAGAAAGCAGAAGAAACGGAGCTGTTCACCAAATACTACACAGAGTGGAAGGAAGGAAGTCAAAGAGAGCAGTCCTACAAGACCATCCCACGGTTCTACTACAGGGTAACACATCACATTCATAAACGCATCAACAAAGCTATCATTCATATTCTTTTATTTGCTTTATTGAACAAACATTACCGTCATGAGCATCATCTACCTTACAGCATCTCCAAGTCTATGTTCTCTGATTGCAGTTTCTTCTGTCCTCCTTTGTGACATTAAATTGCATGTCTTTTGGTTGTGTTGAAAACAAGATATTTGTCATCTTGGACTTCGGGAAACATCGAGACACTTTATTTTTTTATTAACCATTTTCTGGCATTTTATAAACCAAACAACTAATTAAATAATCAAGAAAGTAATGGCATATTCTTCAAAAATAAAAATAAATCTTACCTGCAGCCCTACCCCCAAATAATATAAATTACAATTAATTTGGACAGGCTACTGTGTGACAGACCACCCCAAAGCTTATTAATATTCAGTACAACACCAGAGGAAACCACACCAGTGATTGAACAGCAGTTTTAGCAATAGTAATTAATGGCTTAATTGAAGTATTCTGGGGCCAGTTTTATTCTACAAGGTGATGACCTGCTCCACGACTCAGCACATCACAGCAGTACACAAGTAAAACAGGAACAATGGTAATGATGATAAGGATGATAAGGATTGTGATGTTGATCTTGTCAAAACTAGGGCTGAACAGTAAATTGATTTTAAATCAAAATGGCAATATGAAACATGCAATAAGCAAACTGCAATTTATAATATACATCTGACTTGGGGTTTAAACTGCTGTGTCAGTGGTTTTACAAATTCATGCCGTCTTCCTTGTGTTATAGTGTTTGTGACTCATGTGGTAATGATCTTTCACATGTTTTACATCTGAAGAAAAATCACAATTAGGTATTTTTCCCAAATTGTTAAGCCTTTGTCAAAATACTGTAAGACTGTGTAGACGTGCAGTGTTGAAAATTACCCTCCTGATGGTGATAATATTGTTCTGCAGCTACCAGCAGAGGATGAAGTCTTACTACAGAAACTGAGAGAGGAATCCAGAGCCGTCTTCCTCCAGAGGAAGAGCAGAGAGCTGCTAGACAATGAGGAACTGCAGGTAAAACTTGCACATTACTTCTTCGTGAAAACACGACTGTATGTTTCTAATTAGGTATCCATCTACTTTGTTGTGTTTTAACAAATGTTTTCATCTTTCTGTAGAATCTGTGGTTTCTGCTCGATAAACACCAGGTGCCTCCAGTGAGTGGAGAGGAGGCCATGATCAACTATGAAGCCTACCTGCAGGTGGGGGAGAAGGCCGGACCCAAGTGCAAGTAAGTACCAACAAGTAGATGTTTGCTGGCAACAATGCAGGTGTGTACTTGTCTGTACCGAAGATTTATGCTTGATTAAAGGTACATTATCGGAAATCTCTCTGTTGTCATGACTTTATACCCAGCTGGCACTGATGTGTCTTGCCTGGTGGTATAACTGTGTATTCTGAGCAGATAAAAACACATAAAATCTTAATTGCAGTGTGTTCACTCAGCCTACCAGTGGAAGTTGTTAGAGATGCATTTGGCCACATGTATGCAGGCTTGGGTAGTAAAAATTAACTTTTGAACCAGGAAGTCAATAAATAGTAAGCAGGTGGTTAATTTGTTAATGTTTGTCCACTGTCAGTTTAAAGGTTTACATTTTAAAAACAGTAACTAGCCATTTCACTGTTTAAGGGGTAAGACAAATCAGACTTTAATGGCAATACAGGAGGAGACAAATAATTATTCACTAAATAACAAAACACTTAATATGTGTTCAAATGAGGGGATCTGACTTTCAACTGGAATAGTTTGATATTTTAAATTTGTCCATCCTTCTCTCCTTTCTCTCCTCAGAAAGTTCTTCACAGCCAGAGTGTACGCCAAGCTGCTCCACAGTGACCCTTATGGCAGAATCTCCATCATGCAGTTCTTTAACTACGTCATGAGGAAAGGTCTGGACCCTAATTTGGCTTTCTTCTTCTTCTTGTCTTTTTTTGCATGTTTAGCGGTGTGGAAAAAAAACTTCACAGACTATTAGTGCAGCATATCTTGAGAACATGAAACAAAGTAAATAAACTATTCTTCCTTACAAACCTATTTTAAATCAGGATTTTTGATATTTGCTTTTGTCAGTATGCTCCCCTTACCTTAATGTATGTGTAGTGGTAAACATCTGGTCACTTCTTGTTGGTTATTCCTGTTCTTTCACATCTGCATGAACATCTAGTGTGGCTGCATCAGACCCGAATAGGCCTGAGTCTGTACGATGTGGCAGGACAGGGCTACCTCAGAGAGTCGGTAAGAGTTAACCATGGATTTCAGTTCAAGTGATATAAAAGAAGTTTTTCCTCCTCAGCTGCTGGTGCAATGCAGCTGAGGTGCTGCAGTGAGATTTCAAATGCTGGAAAACAGTGACACTTATTCTTTTGTGTAGGATCTGGAGAACTACATCCTGGAGCTGATCCCCACTCTGCCTCAGCTAGACGGACTAGAGAAGTCCTTCTACTCTTTCTACGTTTGCACAGCTGTTCGCAAGTTCTTTTTCTTCCTCGACCCCCTCCGGACAGGTGAGACTGAGCCCTGCTGTCAGTTATTAAACTTTATTAATGGCATGTGTGAACCAGCACAAGCACTGGCTTTTTTATTAGATCAAAAAATGTAATGATCCATATAAGGACTCTATCTAACTGCAGTGTCACATCATAGCAAATACACAAGAATTATAAAACACTTAGATAACAAGTAACATATAACTACAACATATTTTTAAATGATTACGCAAATAAAGACAGAATAATAATCTAACCATTATTGATCCCCTTGGGGAAACTCCTTCTCTGCATTTGACCCATCCTATTCAAAGTTAACCTTAACTATACATACTAGGAGCAGTGGGCTGCCACGGTGCAGTGCCCAGGGAGCAGTCAGGGGTTAAGGGCCTTGCTCAAGGGCCCACAGTGGTGGTGACTGGGACAAGTGGTCGCTCTCACTTTCCCACCTCAACCTCTTGTCAGTCCGGGGGCTTGAACTGGCGACCCACTGGTTACAAGTTCGCTTCACAAACCACTAGGCCACCACTGCCCCAATTTCTTTTTTTCTTTTAATAATTTTTATTTATTTATTTTTTGAATCATCCTTGTAAAGATATGTAAACTGATTTCAATTTGTTTTTACTTTTTACAGGAAAGATTAAAATTCAAGATATCTTGGCCTGCAGTTTTCTGGATGACTTGTTGGAGGTAGGTTTCTTAGTTTTCACTTGAAAGTTTGTAAAGGTTTCAAGGCTACATCCATTGTTTTTTTTCATACCCCTGCAGAAGTGTATTGTAACTGTATGTTCATGAGAAATAAGAGAAACTGCACTGATTCATATGTCTAGCAGTGCGAAGCTAACTCAGTTTAAACGATGTTTCCTTTTGACGTTACATTTCTCACCGTCTTTCCCTCTGTGTGTGTTTCCAGTTGAGAGATGAGGAGCTGTCTAAAGAGAGTCAGGAGTCCAATTGGTTCTCAGCCCCGTCGGCTCTCAGAGTCTATGGTAAGAAAACATCTGGTTATAAACACTGGGTTTTCAGCTGCGCACTGTTCATGATGTGAATTGATACTCGGGAGTAATATCAGTGTTAGGGTTTAGGATTTTTGACTCAGAATGGGCCTTTTGGGGGTGTCTGTGTTGTCTTATTTGAAAAATATTTTTGCATCTTCTTTTTATTTCTGACCATTTGATAAACTTATTTTTTTATTATGCTAAAGCAAATGAAGCTCCAGTGAACAAAACTGGTTCATTATCATGGCTATGTCAATATGTTGGTATTTATTTCACTGGATGATCAAGATATCCATCATACAAGCCTTCCAAAATGTAGGGCTCTAGGCAGCTAAGACCATCTTAAGACAAAGTATAACCTGCAGGAGTAACCATAAACAACACACACACATATGCAGTTTGGTCAGCTAGCCTGTAGACATGACATTAATCATGAAGGGTTTAATAAATCCCTGCAGCCATCATACAGCAGCAGGAGCTACATGTGTGTCTCCAAATAGAGGATGAAACAGTGTGCATTCACAAGTGTGGCCCAGCAGCTGCTAACTCATTAGTCCTTTCTAATCATTTGGATATATTGACATGATGGGTAAATTATTACGGTCAAATAGAAGTCAAAGAAGAGTTCTGAGCCAAGTCAAAAGCTGTCAGGACATTTTAATGCAACTAAAGTAATCAAAGTTTACTGTCTTATCTGAAGGCTGTAGACTTTTAACTGTACATGCAGCATCATTTTCATGAATGATTTATGTGTGTTTTGAACAACGCTTTGTAATTCATGTATCAGCATCATGGACAGCTGACCTTCAGAAGCTCTTAACGTTGCATATGTGCATTTACTCTGAAATGTTCTCTTGGGAAATGCGTTCTTTAAAATGCTTACGGGAAACTCCAAAGAGATCTATATATCCAAAGGAAGGCTGGAAATGTTTTTATCGATCTTGAATGTTCTGGAATTGATTGATTGTGAGATGGCATATAGTACATGTATGTATGTCTGTGTTAGCTATCACCTCAGGTACTTCAGCCTGCCCCTGTGTTTTTCTTCTTATATCTGGATTTTTACCTGCATCTCTACAGGTCAATACCTGAACCTGGACAAGGACCACAACGGCATGTTGAGCAAAGAGGAGCTTTCACGCTACGGCACAGCTACTCTCACCTCAGTCTTCCTGGACAGAGTGTTTCAGGAGTGTCTCACTTACGATGGAGAAATGGTACAATCAATAACAGTAACTGACAATTGTTGTAGAGATGTTTCTCAGCATCCAGTATGTCTATAACTCTACTAAAGGGAATAACACTATTCTGCTAAAAGATAGTGCCTCATTTGGTGGTTTTGATCACCTGTCTGTAACACGAGGTTAATCTTCAGCTGAGTGAACACAGTGTGACCTCTTCAGGCAGCTGACACACACATTTGAATTATAGGTCTAAATCTATTCTCCATGCAACATTTTAGATGATTAACTTGCAGTCCTCAGTTTAGTGTGGTCCAAGTTGGATATTGTTTGTCTCAATTTCCTGTACGTAATTGTGCTTCTGTCTCTCTTTTCCAGGACTATAAGACCTATCTGGACTTTGTATTGGCTTTGGAAAACAGGAAAGAGCCAGCAGCGTTACAGTATATTTTTAAACTTTTGGACATGGAGAATCAAGGATACCTCAACGTGTTTGCTCTCAACTACTTCTTCAGGGTATCAGCTGCACACCCCTCACACAAACAGTAATGGTTGCAAAGTCAAGGCAGTGATTCAAATGATTCAGACATGCTTTTATTATTACAGATATCAATCATCCATCTATCTATTCTTGTTACATTCATTCAGTATCCTGCACATCCTCACCATGAACTCCTGATTCTAAATGACCCATTTAGTGTTAAGAAAAATCCACTGTCACACTCAATATGCTGTTGTGTGTTTTGTTTTTCAGGCCATTCAGGAGCAGATGAAGCTGCACGGTCAGGAGCCTGTGTCCTTCCAGGATGTCAAGGTAAAACACACACACACACACACACACACATGGCTGTCCACAACCTTGTATGGCAGTAATAGTGCTGGCCGCTGAAATTTTAAGGTTGTTGTGGTTGAAAATTTTGACTGTGTCTCCTCAGGATGAGATCTTTGACATGGTGAAACCTAAAGACCCCTACAAGATCACACTCCAGGATTTGGTGAACAGTTGCCAGGGGGACACGGTTGCCAGCATCCTGATTGACCTCAACGGCTTCTGGACCTACGAGAACAGAGAGGTTCTGGTTGCCAATGACAATGATAGCAGCAACACAGCTGACCTCGACGACACTTGAGGATTTGTGGTTGACCTGTGGAAAAGACACTGTTCCTCAGAAGGACCTGCTGACCGACTGGAGATAGATGAGGGGAGAAGAACCACATAACAGAGATGGAAGAAGACAAGTCAGGCATTGTGCTCTTTGTAAATATTGTTCTGTGTTCCTGCAAATAAACCCTGACCTACATGTTACTGTCATTTTACCAGTTTGATATGTTTTTTCTGATAATCCCCCTTCTACACAAAGGTATTGCTACTACACCAGAAAAAGAAAAGTGGATCTGTCACATTATAATGTGTTATAAAAGGTGTTTTTCCACATTGTAACAAGACGTATTCACTTTATAACGACATGTCTTTGTTGTTATAACATATGAACTTATCACTGTTATAACAATACTATATTGTTATAACATTAAATCTTTTCCATTGAAACGTAATAACATATATTATTACGTGAAACTCAGAATGAATGAGGAATCTGGCTTCTTTACAGTTTGATGAAGTTCTGCTTCATGCTTGGGTTGAGACATGGTGAGATTGAGCTCTTACAAACAAGGTGGATGATTTTCTGAAAAGTTTGCATTGCCAAGGAAAGATTTTTAAAATGGAAAGAGCATTTGAAGTATATGTCACTGATCAGCTGAAGGGTCACTGAAGGCTCTGTGGTACATGACTTATCATAGTGTCATCAGTTGTGCTCCCTTCTTACATCAAAAGTGTTGCGTTATACCGTGAAACTTTTTATAGCAGTAGAAGTTATCAAAGTAAAACGTGAAATGTTTTATGTTAAAATGATAAGTTAATGTAAAAGGTTTCCCAATACAATGAGATAAATAGTATGTTTTATTTATATATTTAAAAAAAACTCTTGTTATAACTTAAACTTTCCACATTATAACATTAGACTGATCCATTTTCCTTCCTCTGGTGTGGCTGCAACACTCTCCTGTACCCTTCAGAGAATACTGTCCTTAAGTTATTTTTACCTTTAGCAATTAAGAATATCATATGTACGCCATTAAATGTATTTGGATACAAGTTTTCTAAAATTAAAGTATGACCTGCAGATATGCAGAACATTCCCAGCTTGTTTTGCTCTTATGTTTTTCACTCTGACGATGAAGGTAAATAGAAGCCATGTGTTGGTGTTTGTGCAGGATCCAGACCTGGACCACAACATGGGGAGATTCAAGTCAATGGAAAACTTAACAAAA
>OMNN01028631.1:0-13472 GCA_900302755.1 Chromis chromis | reverse complement strand
CACTGACAAATAGCTGTGATTATTTGTGTTGTTGTATGACTGTTGTATGCTGTACTCTTTATTCTTCAAAGCGGCAGCTGCAAACCTAATTGCCCTTCTGGGATAAATAAAGTTTTCTGAACTGAACTGAACTGATATAATATGTAGAGTATTGTTGGAAGCACAACTGGAAATTATGGTATTTTTTACTATATTTAAATCAGCAAATATATATTTTTACCAATATTTGCTGTCATTTCACTGATGTCTTGTTAAATTACAGATGATATCCAGTAAAAACGTAATTTTAATATATTTTTCTCAAAAAGTATGCCTCTGACTGGCACCATACTCTCATACTATATTTTTAAAGCTCTTATTGGTGCCAATCACAGAAAGAAATCAGCCTTTTAGGGTGAAGATAAAGGTTTTATGGGTGGTGGAATTTTGGAACAGAAAAAACATGGACATTTTTTGACCAAATTTGTACCATAATATAACTGGTTTGTATTGTTCTATCGAAGCAATGTTGTACCATTGAAAACCATATGTATATCAATCAGTCTACAAAATGTCAGGACTCTAGCTACATTATTTCTCAAGTTCTAGCACTTCAAACATTGCTCCACAGTGTGACACTGCCACCACGATGCTCCGCAAAAATTGACATGACCCCCAGCTTCTTCAAGGATTTTTAAGTCAAAAATTAATGTTACCTATGACCCGAGATTTTACACATGGTCACCACTTTTTTTAAAAATCTGTCAAATTAAATTGAATTAAGGCGAAATGACCCTTTTATGTTTCCCACCATCAAGACACTTAGACCTAATAAACCCACATCAGGCTGCACAATAATCAAAAATGATAGTTTGTGGCCTGTGATCTATTGTCTTGTGGTTAACTATTCATGGACAGTGTGTGTCACTGTACGAATTCTATATGGATCTAGTGTGCTGAAGAGCAAATTGTGAAAAAATGTACCTGTTATTTCTCTTATCCAGACTGGAACTTGACACAGTACGGTTTACCACCTCCATATGTACGTGGTGAACATAGTTTGGTTCTGCCTCTGACCCTGCAGCACCTCACTCCCTCTTATATCTCCGTTATTGGAATCGGAGCTGTGGCCGCTGCTGTCATGTCATCTACAGACTCTGGGCTGTTGTCTGCAACATCTGTTTTCTCTTCAAACATCTACAAGAACATCATGCGCACAAAGGTGAGTACTGCAACTGATAGTGGCAGCAAAGAGTCCGTGGTAGCAAGCTCAAAACAAATAGAAAGAAACCACATGAATCCATTGATTAAATAATCAAGCATCTTTTTTTCTATGATTCCATGTCCCCAGGCTTCAGACTACGAGATGCAGTGGGTGATTCGGGCCACGGTGGTGGTGGTGGGTCTGCTTGGGACTTCCATAACGTTCTACGCCAACAGCACTCTGGTCCTCTGGATTCTCGGAGCAGACATTTCCTACACTCTCATATTCCCACATCTGATTTCCGTGCTCTTCTTTAAAGTGACAAACGCTTACGGCGCCTCGGTGGGTTATGTCGTGGGGCTGACTGTGAGGGTTTTGGTGGGAGAAAGAGCCATAGGGCTTCCTGTGGTTCTTCAGCTTCCTGGTTGTACGTTGGAAGATGGTGTCTATGTCCAAAAGTCTCCTGTGAGGACGGTGTGCATGCTCAGCACCTTGGCAACTGTGTTGGTTTCTTCCTGGCTGGCTGATTTCATGTTCAATCACAGCCTGCTGCTTGAGAGGTGGGATGTTTTTAAAGTAAAACGTGGTGTTACTGGTGCTGTAACATCAGCGGATGACGTCACACAGAATCACAAAGACGAAGCTGGAAGTGACGGGGAGTGTGATGAGAACGAACATGGAGTTCCCTTGCAGCCAATTTTGCAGACTGAAAAATAGCTGCTGTTTTTAACTTTTGTATCATTGCTGTCCTGCTTTTTTATTATAATTTAAATAACTGTATATTTACAGAAATTGCAAATTAAAGTTACCTTTAATTCAACCTGCTAACTGCAAATAATGTTGATGAAGTTAATGTTTTATATACATATATAAATCAAATCAGATCATCAAACTAATATTTATATCTATTGAATATCATACAGAGATAACCCACAAAACACAAAATGCCGTTTTTAATTTATGGTTTATTGAAGAATTATTGAAAACTTACATCCACCGTGTGAAAAAGCAATTGCCCCCCTGAACCTAATAAATGGTTGGGCCACCCTTGGTAGCAACAACTGCAGTGAAATGTTTGTTACAGCTTGTGATCAGTCTTTTACATCGCCATGGAGGAGTTTTGGTCCACTAGTTGTAATTCAGTCACATTTGATGGTTTTTCAGCATGGACTGCCCTTTTAAGGTCTTGCCACAGCATCTCAATTGGATTCAAGTCCGGACTTTGACTTGGCCACTCCAGAACCTTAATTTTTTCTTTTTGAACCACTCAGAGGTGGACTTGCTTGTGTGCTTTGGGTCATTGTCATGCTGTATAAACCATTTGTGCTTGAGCTTTAGGTCACTGATGGTGGATATTCTCCAGGAGGATTTTCTGATAGAGAGCAGAATTCATGGCTCCATCAGTTATGACCAGTCGTCCAGGTCCTGTGGAAGCAAAGTAGCCCCAAACCATCACACTACCACCACCATGTTTCACTGTTGGTATGACTTTCTTCTTGTGGAATGCAGTATTAGCTTTATGTCCAATGCAACGGCACCCATGTCCTCCAAAAAGTTCCACCTTTGACTCACCAGTCCACAGGATGTTATCCCAAAAGTCTTGGGACTCATCCAGATACTTTTTTGTAATTGTCGGATGAACCATTATGTTCTTTTTGGTCAGTAGTGGTTTGCACCTTGCAACTCTCCCATGATGCCGTCTTTGCCTAGTGTCTACCTTATTGTGGAATCATGTAGACGGACCTCAACTGAGGACAGTGAGGCCTGCAGTTCTTCTCATGTTTTTCTGGGTTCTTTTGTGACATCCTGGATGAGATGTTGATGCGCTGTTGGAGAAATGTTGGTAGGCCGGCCCCTCCTGGGAAGGTTCACCACTGTTCCATGTTTTCTCCATTTGTGGATAATGTCTCTCACTGTGGTTCTCTGGAGTCCCAGAGCCATAGCAATGGCTTGTTACCCTTTCCACTCATGAATGTCAATTACTTTGTTTCACTTTGGTTTTTGATTCTGATTCAATCCAAATAATTTATTATTTAGTATCTGCCAATATTGTATCCCAATGTAATACCATTTTCCTACACGATACACAATTATAGTTCATTAAAGTTACTAAAATCAATCCAATGTATTGCTTGACAACTGAATAACAGACAAGTGCCTGCTATGGTTCATTTGTATCAAGAAATAGGTTTGTGCTGTTACAGATCAATGAAAAGATGCACTATAAAATGTACATGATTTATACATGTGGTTTTGTAAAAGCTTTTTTAGCAAAAGCACTGGCTCTGAGCATGTTCTACAGTGTTTTTAACTGCAACTGATTCTCTGATCAGTTGGGAATAAAGGGTTGAAACTTCCAAGATGCAGAGCGGAGCAAGCCCATGTAGAGATTTAAAAGTGATATTAAGATATTCTTAAATTGGATCCTGTCATCCTTTCTTGATCCTTCTGTACAAATTACCAATTTAACCGGGCTGTTCGATATTTGTTTACAAATCAATGTAACAGTATCAGGTCATATTTCCTTGTTGTCACCCCAAGTCACAGCTTCACAGATTTTCACATTTGAGTCACTAATACTTTAAGATTATTGCTCGATTTTCATTCTGTTCAATAAAAACAAACTCATTGCCAAGTAGTATAATGAGGGCAAAGGCACTTCTCCTCTGTGTACTATTCCGACGCTGCACACCTCTTGAAGTTATGTAATCAATTTCGTATTCCCCAACAAATCATGCCAAGATGCCGGCGAGCTAAATTTGCCCCCACATTACTGTAATACAAGCCTTGACGGGCAGATAATCTTCAGCAGATGGCTTTGCTCTACCGTTGGATTTCTGACAGGTCCAGCCCTCCTCCAAACACCCTAATATGTAGATCATGACTCCGTGTGCCTGCAGTGTTAATTAGTCCAGGGATCTCCCACCAGCTTATATCAATAAACGGAATATTTTGTCTTAGCTGTAAAGAGACAGCAGCATGTTTAATGGCATGTCTGGATTTGACCTTTTCTCAACATGAGGTTGTCACCATATGCTTCTGACAGATAGATTGGTTGTATAGAGCCTAAAAAGGCTGCTGGGTTAAAATATGGGTCAATCTATTTTAGAACAGGAAGACATTATGGGCCTAAGTCATAAATTTAGACTAGAATCCCTGACACATACCACTGGGGTGCAAATTCCCCGAGTAGTGAGTTCACGGTTCGATTTCCGGCTTGTCATTCCTCTACTCTCTTTCCTCTCCACTGTTTCCATGAAAAATGCCCCCAAAATCATGAGAATAGTGTCATGAAGATCCCAACGGCAGCCATGACTGTTGCCCTGAATTCAGAAACAGATATAGTTCCCAACTGTCGAGTGACTGACCCTTTTGATGGAGGCGTATTGTATTTAAAGCCACGGAGGACAGCTGTCATACATTCGAGCAAAAGGTTAAAACATACCACGAACTTCCGTGCACGTATGCACAGCTGGTGTTGCATCACAGCAGAGGATGTCTGAAGATTCTCAGTCATCCAGGTCACGGTTATCCAAGGAGAGTTGATTCAAGGGCAGCGTCAATCTGTAGAGCTTGATGCTTGAAGACGTTTCACCCAGAAGGCCTCTTCAGTTCTGAAGACGCCTCTTGGATGAGACATGAAACATTCGTGGATAGCTCACAGAAAAAGTAACTTATCCTAAAGCCTGCCAGTCAAAATTGGATCATTTTTAATTTCTAAAGCCAGCGTTTTCTGCTCCTGTCATGTTTTTTCTCACCGTGGACTCTTTATATACTTTTCACTGTAATATAAAGTCCTGCACTTCTATTGAAACAGCACAACCAGGTCTAGAAGAAGAGGGGACTCAGAAATATCTAAAGTGCAGTATAAGAAAGTTATAATGCCATTAATCACAAAAAATGAAAAATATGAATTTGTTTAATTATTTACTTTACAAAACTTGAATGTTCAACATTCTTCCAAGTGTACAGGTGTTAACAATACTGTTGGGGGGAAATGATGGCACTATTTTACTACTTACATTTTGAATTTGTTTCCATACTTCTCTCTGCTCTGTGTAAACACAGCCTGCAGTTCAGAACTCTCTGGATTTTTGTCATGTGACTGTTGGTTGTAGTTGAGTCATCAATATCTTCAAGGTTGTGTCGGGGAGTTGAGAATTTTTTGTTTTTTACCGAATCAGGTGCAAACTGCTGATTTTTGACTAATTTTTAATTGAGACATATACCAGTATAAAGTGATTTTGAAGAAATATCAAGATTTTAAGCTTAGATTCGATCTGTTTTCCTGCAAGAACTGCAAGTCACATTTGATTAGTATGAGGACAATCCAAAGGTTGAAAATCCTAAGGTTACTTCCATTTTTACAGTTTCTGTCTCTGATAAATGGTAGGATTTCGGCAATTTTTTGGCCTGCCAGTTTTGTGGTTCAAAACAAAACTTAATACTCAGGATGCACCCTTAAAAAGAATAAAACCCGATATTTGTTTCTTTGTTTTTTCAGGCGACAAAATGCCAGAAATCTACAATTGAATGATTTGTGATGACATCCTCAAATGCCTCAAATGCCTTGTTTTGTCCACAACACAAAGATATTCAGTTTACTGTCATAGAGGAATAAAGAAGCTTACAGATATTCACATTTAAGAAGCAGGATTCCTCTGTACAAACAAGGCCGCACTGAGGTACAGCGGTGCTTTCAGCTGAGTAATAAACATCAGCATTCATACATAATAAAAGTGTTTTGATGTTTAGCGGGTAGAAGATTTATGATCACGACTTGACAAGAAGCTAACATCAGTTCTCTAACCAGGGGTTAAATTGGGCCGATTCCAGCTCTTGACAGCCAAATTGGCATCCTGTCAGATCTCAGCTCCTTCTCATTGAGTTTTACAGCTTTACCACCTCAGGTACAAACAAAAGTCTTGGAATCTGCTTTCGGTCTGTGTCATGTCACTGTATAAACAAAATTGCCTGTAGTACTTTGGTTGTTCCACCAGGTGGATCCTCCTATTGTTTATCACTGTAGCGACCAGAAAAGGTGGTCACTTGGGCTACAAGCAGTTCATGTTGGCGAACAGAGAACGTTGAGGGGGTTTAGCTAAAACTGGGCACCAAGACAAAGACTTATGTGATGCATAATGACCTGCGGCCAGAGCTCATGTGTTTAAGACAAGCTGGGATTCACTGGAACAGTGTTTCTATGTACAAGTGGTATAAGTAACAGGGCCATGTTTGTGGCCAAATCATGTGCTTGTCAACTTAAACAGCAATATCAGCACAGGACAGATATCCATCCATTATTTGATTATTGATTAATAATACTGCCAATAACAGGCTTAGTTTTGTGCCAGTACAGATCTGTTGAAAAATGCCTGGATCTTTCATATTGTATTAGAAGATCCCTAGAATTATCTTAATTAAATTATGGAAAGTATTTCAATGTCATTAAATGGCATTCTTTCAGTATTAAGCAATTCTGTTGGACCAGCTTAATTTGCCTGGGTTGGATCAACATTTTTAATACTGTAAAATTTGATCCCCTTGGCATAAGCCTGCCATAGCTGCACATTTCAGGTGGCTTTTTCCTTCCCTTCTGCTATCTGCATGTCGCCATTTTCAAAATCCCCCTCACTATGGAAAACAACAACTTACGCACTAAAAATTTCGAGTTTTGTATAGGATTTGGATCATGCAACAAGGCAGACCTGCTAATATTTTTTGGTAGACTGTCCATTTTAATCACATTTCTCGTCTCCTTGAGAGGAAAAGTTCCACCAAAACAATATAATCTGCACTAATTTGAGAGAAACCAAAGCCGCATCCTTTGGTTAGCTCCACCCATGATAGATGTGATTGGTTTAAAGAAATACAAACAAACCAGAAAGTTTTTCCCCCTATAGCAAAATGATAATGATGTGACCATTATGTACTGAAATGGGCTGGCTAGCAAGGCTATTTCTGAGCCAACGCTTGGAAATAAGTAAATTACAACTAAATAAATTATGTTGAGTTAACGTAAGTACATTAAGTTGGACAAACAGAATTACTTAATGCTTAAAGAAAGCCATTTAATTATGTGGAAATACTTCCCAAGATTTTTTCGAATTGATTCATTGCCGTTTTTAGTGCATGAACAGCATAATGTAACATAATATGTGTGTGAATAATAAATGACCCTGAAATGTAACCATGTCATATAAACATGACACCAGATGGCAGCCAGACCTGAGGTTCCTTCTCTTGTTTGCCAGACAATTATTTCTATTTCGTCCTCTGTGTTCATGAGCTCTGCTGCTCGTGATCAGAGCAGCGCGTAAGCTTTTATCAGCTGCTCAACCCTCATGTTACCTATCAACTTCCACGTGTCCTTAAATTCCCAGCAGGCCTTTTCCCTTCATGTGTCAGACCCAATCCTGCAACTTGCTGGAACCTCTCTCTGTTTTCCTGCCTCCCACCACATGTCGGTCCATGTCTTTGGTCGATGCAGACTTAGTCCCTCTTTCTGTGGCCCTGAACTTTGCTGTGTTTCATCCTGAACCTGTCACAGTGCCAGAGATTGCTACTGCTGCTGTCTCTGTTACAACCTGGTGTATGTTTCACTCTTAGAACATGCCATCCCCTCCTGGACCAAAGCCTGTCCTTCGACTTGAATTGAATTGTTTATTCATAGTGTGAAAGTAAAATCAATTGTAACCTCTTTAGGATATAATTTATTTCTATGTCAACTGTCTGTGCCCAATCAGGACCTAAAGCAGAGTTTCTGCTCTTCCTGGTCTTTTTCGCCTTCTATCTAGATCTTTGCTTGTGTTGTTCTTTCTCAGATGTACGTCGCTTTGGAGAAAAGCGTCTGCTAAATGAAATTGTAACATTGTAACATAAACTTCTCCTATTGATCAGTTGCTTGGATGTTTAGTCATATTCAGGGAAGATAAATTCTCATGTGTTCAGAGTTACAGGTTGCCAGTACAATGTAAGATGTTGTACAACAAGAGACCAAAATAGAGATTTCAGGTCTTCTCAGGTTTGGATCTTCAGTCTCCTTGGTAAAATTATGAAATGTAACCAAGGTCCTTCGAAGGAGATGCCTTAGCCTCATTTCTAGGAAGCTGTTCTGTCCAAGAAATGTGGCCTTAGGGCTTGCATGGTTAGGAAAACCATATGCTAAAGTTTAAACTGAAAATCTTTTACCATGTTTAACTCTTTTTCTCCACCTTTGCCTCTCAGGTCTTTCTCCTTCTGTTTGAAGTTGTGTTTTTAAGGTTCAACAAATATAGGAAATCCCAGACGAGCCCCCAAATATATGTCATAAGTAGAAAATCAGGAGAGCGCAGACATCCGTCAAGCAGCTCATTTCCACCCATATTGTGATTTGCACAAAAAAAATTCCTGGATCCAGATGGTAATCCAGAACATCACGAAAATTTAATCATCTGTTTCTTGCCCCATTATCAATATTTCCTGAAAATTTCATTAAAATCCGTTCATAGCTTTTCAAGTTATCTTGCTAACAGACAAACAAACAAACAAACAGATAAACGCTGGCAAAAACAGAACTTCCTTGGAGGAGGTAAAAATATTGTGGTGGAAACTCAGAGATGAGACATCATCAGAATTTCTATTCTATTGAGAAAAGCTGAGTTAATTGCCTCTGCAGAGATAAGTCAGTGAATTTCTTACTGCACACATCCATTTTTATATTATTGGCAAAGTCTCCCTTGTGCTTCCAATGTTGCAAGCTCCTAAATAATGTTGGGGGAAACAAGCCACCAGGGTCATATTCTTAAATCAGAAAACAAACACGCTGTAGACTTTTACTTTCAGAGATGCAAAGTGTCTAATTGCAAATTTGGTCTGTTTTAGAAATAATTATTTAGAAGATTAAAGTTACTAATTTCAACTTAATATTGCCGAATAATTGCGAGATGGTTGTGCAGTAGATTTGTTTTAGTTGTACTTAATTAGATGTTAATTAATTGAAAACTGTGTCAGTGTCTCAGAGGTCAGTGTCCAAGTATTTTGAGCACTTTGAGGAAAACTTCGGCTTTCTGCAGTGTGATTGGATTTTTTAAATTTGCTATTTGCTCTTTTTATGGAAAAATACAGCAAAAAAGAGCACTTGGTATCACTTGAGTAATATCTTGTCATGTGCCACATGCGCTTCTGCGTGCCACAGTTTGTGTGGTATTTAAGTAAGTGTTTCCTCTTTATCAACACTTGATGCATATGAGGGTGCGTGCAGCGTCTGCACCACAAAGTTCCGACAGACTTTTTTTTTCTTTTTACATCATTGCTCTTCATTTGTACATTCACTCACATCCGCTTGTAATTTGATGATTCACAGAAAAATTCTCTGAAGCTCTCTAAATGCGTTTCCTCATCAGTTCTTGAGCTTCTGGCCACAGTTTTGAAAGTTTTGCATTCTATTTATGCATAAACGTCTTTCCTGTTAGGTAGCATGAGGCTCCTCGATCGCCTCACAATTTGCGGTTTTGATTTATGTAGTCCTTCCTCACTGTTGTCACGCTACATGATTTCCACACAAAAGTACAATGATGTAACAGAGAATACACACAAACACGCTGCAGAGACGTCATGGAAAAACACTGAGTGAGCTTCTCCCAGCTGGGACAGCGTTCGCTGCTGACATTGATGCTGCTGCGAACAACCGTGACAAGCATGTGTGACAAAGCAACCTCAGGGGCCAAGCATGTGTTTCTGCTTTCACCTTTGTGCAGAGTGGGCGCAAAACATATCAGGATCCACTGAAGGAGGCATGCTTATTTGGACAATGACTTATCTGAGCGCTCCGTCTTATCTGGCCTCCCTCTGTTGTGCAGCATCAGGGCCACACGGCACGTAGAGGCTGCAGCAGACAGGTTTTAACTAGACTTACAGCTGGAGGTCAGATGAACCACTTAGCTGTTCTGGTACTGTGCATCCCCAAACAAACAAAGAGAACAAGTAGCTTTTGTCATGCTGGAGTTTGGTTGACATTATATAAGAATTTGTGCAACTTCTTTATCATGTAGACAAACAGGACTGCAGAGTGTGATGTCAGATCAAGGTTTTTGAATTTGTTAGTTACAGCTGTCTGAAAAAAACACCCACTGCTGAAAGATTGGGAGGAAAACAACTTTTTATGAGGAGCTGCATAGGTGTGGCGTGCTAACTGAATCGGAACACTACAGAACACTACAGGCCCACCAGGCCTGCAGAGTTTAGTTGTTACACCTCATCCTTCTACATCCAGGAGAGAGCAGCGCTTTGATGTAGAATCAGTTCTTTTAGGTGTAAACATTGACAAAGAGCTTTATTTAATGCACTAAACATGAACTGGTTCGTTTAAACTCCTCACCTCCTGCAATTTAAGCTTTCTTCTTCATCTCCTTGTTTTCCCATGGCACTAGGTGATTGGAAAGTGCTGATACTTTTGAAAAACTGTTATAATAGTTACATTCAAGTATCCATTTGGAAGGATTAGGCTACATAGATTACTGTTAATGTTTGTACAGCTGGTAGGTACATTGGCTATTTGGGGCAAATAAAGACAAACTGGTAAAATTTGCTCAAAGTGCAAGAGGAAGCTACGACCCAGTAAGAACCTGTTACTGTTGTATAACCCAACTGTATGTGATTTTAACAACTGCAATCTGGGAACATGGCTGAGCTCAATCAATCATGTTAGAATCTGTGTTTCAAATTTGTTTAATAGTTGACAGGTGTTTGGTAAACTCTGTTTGAGCTCATGTCAGGTGTGTCAGCACCTGCCTGTACTTGCCTAACTTTGTTGTAGGACAAATGTTAATTTACATTTGCTCGAGTGGTTCACTAGAGGTTGTCGAGACAGAGAAGGAGAGTGTAAGTGACTTAACCCCTTAAGTTCTTCACAAACTCAGGCAGTAGCAGCTCCACAACTGTAAGGCAACAATACTTGGCTCATCTATGGGTCAGAGACAGTCTCTTCGTCCTCATCACCAGGTCACAGTGAAATCTGAAAAAACCCAAAGATTTACATTTTCGTCTTTGCCTAATCAAAACTTTAGAGAGTCTTCTCACCTTCTCACCCTACTCCAGAGTAGGTTTAAAGCCTGTTAGTCAGGGGTGTCATCAGGATTGCTATACACAAGTCCCAGATTCTAAATATTTGATGTTATAGACTTTTTCTGAGCTTATTTTCCTGTCGGCTTTAGAAGATGAGCTTCTTGTTTCCCTGCAGGTCCGACTCCAACTCCTGACATACATTTCCCACTTCTCATTCTTTGCTGTTCTCTTGACTATGTCTACTTCATTCCTCCTGCTTTCCTGACCTCTTCGTTCCACCATGGTGTTGTTTTCTACCTCATTGTGCATGCATATTTATAACCTATAATCGGTTACAGCCTTGTGTAGACTTGCCTTAAAGTTCTCCTAAAGGATTGCCGATGTCATTTCCTTCGATGTCACCAGTCTGTTCTTTGTTTAGGGTAGATAGAAACTTCAACTTGTTGGTGTCATTCATGTTGCTGTGATTGACTTTCTTCACTTTTATACTTAGTTTTCATTACCACAAGCCATAGGGTCAGAGTTGAGTGCCACTGACGGGACAGCGTTTACATCTGTCACTGTACGTGCACTGTTTATTAGAAACAGGTCTATCATGGTCTTGGTCTATCGTAGTCACAGAGAGCTCTGTTCCAACCATTCCAGGTATACTTATGGCTGTCTCGATGTTTAAAACATGTATTCATGATCTTCAGTCCATTCCTTGAGCTAAAGTCCAAGATGGATCTGCTCTGATTGTTTCTCTCTCCAATACCGAAGGGTCCGATGTTGTCTTCGTAACCCGATCTATCTGTAGTCTCCCATTACTATCAGCTACTCATCTGGTCTGCATAAGCCAGTTGTTTCCTGGAGAAGTTCATAAAAGTCTTCCTTCTCTGCCTTCGGTTGGCTTTGCTGAGGAGCATAATTTCTGACATGTGGATCTTATACTGATCCAAAGGATTTGGTTGCTCACTGCTATATAGTCGCTAACGACCAATGTTACTGTTCAACATTATGTGATCCAGGGTTGTTTAATCCATCCTGACTTTTTCCTTTGAGTTTTAGTAGCAAATTCAGCACCAGTGGCTTTCTGGGCATATCCTGGCGTTCCCAGAGCCCCTTGTTAGCCAGCCAAGTTGTTGCCCGTGTGGTGGGGAATACGGCAGGTGCAGCTGAGTGCAGCTTGCCCTGCCTCTCCTCTACCAATCACAGCATCAGGGCCAGGCTATTTAAGCCAGGTGCCTTCTTTTGTTCTCCCTCTGCTTCCTGATATCTGTCCCTGCTGTGGCTGTTAGTGTTTGGTGCCCCTGGTAAGTGAAGAAGCTTCCCCATATACACTTTCCTCGTAGTAAAATGATCTTAAATATCCATCCTTCCTTGCTAGTGTGGTTGACCGTGTGGGTCCTGTTTAGTGGCCGCTGTCCCTCTGTGACCTGCAGTTAATGTCCCAGAGGTGGTGAGTAGCGTCAGTTTTAAAATAACATTAAAAGGTAAAAGTAGGTTAAACCTAGTTAACAGTGTTTTTCCCTGTTCCAGGTTTTCTCCTGCTCCCTGACCACTGCTGTTTTGCCTTAGTTTGTTTAGTTTCAGTTCATGTATTGTGAAACCAGCTGGGTTTACATTACTTTATTTGTTTGGTTCTTTTGTATTTAGTTATTTCCTTTCAGAGCAGATTGCCACTGTGTGGAGAGGCTAGGCACCTATGGTGAGGTCCCTTCACTTTCTTTTGTTTGTATGTGAGTAGATGCACTGGGACACCTTAGCCTGCACCATTTTGCCGTGAGGATTGCCGTGATGTTTGCTGTGACACACCGAGGTGAGTAGTGGTGGCACTCCCGGACACTCCTCAGTTAGTCTGCCTCTCCACCAGTGGCGACTGCTTGGTTCTTTTCGTTTGTAAGTTGGTTTGGACTGGATTTTGTGTTGATTTTGCACTGTTTTAAAGTTCTTATGGACATATTTTTAACTATAATTATAATAAAATAATACTTTTAATCACTTCATTGTTCATATTAAATTTGTCCTTTAACCTTTCTTTCCTTTTCAGCAGTTCCAGTCCCTGTCTATTTTGTTTTTAAGAACAATAAAACAGTTGATTTACTTTTGAAACACGTCTCTGTCTCGTAGAAACGAATCTGTGGGTCTTATCTATTTTTGCAAACATATTACAGCACAATTAATATTTCCTGGGGTCTTATTCCCCAGGTGGCGTTGTCCGGCGTTCCTTTTTAATCATCAACTTAGTGCACCTCGCCACAAACTG
>OMNN01028630.1:0-16437 GCA_900302755.1 Chromis chromis | reverse complement strand
TGTTAGCTTTGTGTATTATGCATGAGTGTGAAGGTGTGCGCATGTGTGTGCATGTGGGTGTGTCATGAACGCTGTGGCAGGCAGGAAGGCGGACCACAGAGCAATGCCGTGAAGCTCTCACTCTTCTGACCTACTTTCCCTCCCGCCTCCCCACATCTGGCGCCGAGTGAATGCACCAGATCAAATGCCTGCCATTCCAGTCGCTTTAACGTTATTACTGCATTCCCCTGTAACCACGGTTTTGCTTTTTCTATATTTGCTTTTTGTTGTGTTTTCACACTGAGTAGGCTTATAGGAATTCCCCATATTGAGGCTAAGAGGATATAGCTAAGTTTGTGTGCCGTTTGTGCTCTTCTTACTTTTCTCTACAGTTGTTGAGTCAGCAGAGTCAAACTTTGGGAGTGGGTTCCTCCCACATCCAGCAGTATCCAGCTAAAGGTATTACGGTTATGTACACAGTAGCAGGAGCCAGCCTCCAATTCATTTTACAGGCCAGGAAGCCACCTCCCACCTACACACAGCCGCTAACGGCTCCTATTATGGAAACTAATATGGAAACTCAAGTCCTTTGGGGCTGTTTTTCTTGTGCACAGTCATGACTTAGGCTTAGTTTCTTCTTCTGGTGTTTGAAGCCAAGTAGTACTTACTGCTTTGGGCTACAAAATATCACTTAAATTGAAAAAGGTTTTGTCAGTACAGCACGAAGGAAGAGACAGTGGCTCTTCACAGACAATGGCACTGCTGAGAGACCATCCAAAGTATCACATGTTTCTCGCTAATGGCCCGTATAATGAACCAACGCAGTGGCCATAAAAACACTTGATGTTGACGTAAGACTGCACCAACGGGTGTTCTGTCTCCATTGTATTCATTTGCTGTGACAGCGTGGCTCATGAGCGAAGATGTTGCACAAATGTAACATATCTATAAAAACGTACTGGTATAATTGGAGAGCACACAAGGCTGATATTTTTAGAGAAGGCCTGCCCAGTAAAACCCAGTCTCTCCACTCCCTCATAGAGCGTTTGTTGTTGTTCTGCATGTGAGAATGATTCAGAGCGTGCAGACCAGTTCTCCTTTCTATTTTGGTGGCTCTTACCTCGGGGAAGGAGCACTTCCTTCTGCTCTTCCCCTGCTCTTCTCCTCACGCTCACAGATTTTTGATGAAGATGTGCAGATGTTTGCAGTTAGACTGTATCAGTATTCGTGATTACCGTTACAGGAACAGAAACATTTTCTGTAGGATTTCTCTATTGCAGTGGTTGGCTGTAATGTAGGTCAAGTAGGTCGATATAGGCTAATATGTGGAATAAAGGCACAAGCACAAAACCATCTGTCACCTTAGAAGAACAATAGCTGGGCATTGTCATAAAATGGCTATAACGGCTGCTCATCTGAATTGACAAAGACAGTAGGTTATATGGAGTAGGGGCCTGCCAAGCCATTCATGACGCTCATCGCTGAAAGGGGATTATGAATTGTTAAGCAGGGCACTGGGACACCGGCATTATCGTAAGTGTGTGACGTGGCCTGCCTCATTAAAGCCCGGCCTGATTGATCACTCTCCCAGAGACTTAAGCTGTTAACTTTCTCAGTGGTGCTCTTGTTAAAGTCGAGGCCCATCTTGGGGTGTCTCTGCCTTTGTGCTGCGGTGGAGCTCTGACCGATAGTAAACTCGGAGGGAATGCGAGAACTTCCTGTTGATAGCGAACACTCACTTCAACAGATGGTTTCAGAAAGAGGAAACCACATTGTCGTGCAGTTCAGAGTGGTTTGTGTCTGACAATCCACAAAAACAGATTTGTAGCTTGTCTTATGGCGTAGCTGAATGTCATCAGCTGATTCCTGATTGAGTGTTTTAGCCCCGGACAGCGGTGACTTCATTTCAGGCTTGTTGTTGTTGGAAACGTATAGTAGCTGCAGTAATTGGATTTCAACCAGTAGTCTAAAGCCTTCTAGTAAAGCTGTCCTGCTGACACCTTTCCAGTGGGCTAGTGAAGGACAAACTGGTTACCACTCCACACCCTCTTACATCATCATCATCACTTGGGAGTAATTATCCTCCTCCGCCCACCCTTTCGGTCACCACGCCCTCCTTTTGGGGCTTGATGGGCCTTTGTATGGGTGTGTGTGCGTGCGTACATGCAGGAATATGCAAAAGCTTTAGGCGCTTTAGTTATTTTGATTCTTATCCATAATCAAGTACAATCAGGAGGACGTTTGATTGGTCCCAAATTCATTCTGTGACCCTAAATATACAACCAAAGTCATGAAGCACTATCTTCAGTGAGTAGAAGAGCAACGTGTCCTACAACAGATGGTAAGGGCCCCTCACAGCCAAGACCTCCCAGATCTAAAGCCACAGAAGAACAAAAGTTATCCAAGATGCTTAGAACCACCTAAACAAGCAGTACCTTGAAAAAGGTACTCCTGATTGTACTGGTGCTGTTTTAAAGACAAAGGGTATTGATTTCATTTAAGTTTGATATGTTTCTATTTCCTGGTTACCACACTTTGAAATTAGCTGATAAAAACATATATGGCATTAAAGCAGAATTGCTTTATATTTAGTGCTTAATACTCTTGTGTAGTGCCGTGTGTTGTCACAGTGAAGCATTCTTTGAAGTGTGATATTGACATTTCGGGCTGGGTGAAAAATTTGTCACCATAAAATGTTTCTTTTCAGGCGATAACAGTAATTATTGATCGTTGACCTACTTTTAATAAAGACCAGTGGAAAAAAAGCCCAATTTGTATTTTACCATCTTGCTTTGAGTTTAATCACTTGAGCCTACTTAGAAAGGTACACAAGTCGGGCGCCCAGATAGCCTAACGGTCTAACCCTAACCCACATGCAGAGGTGTAGCGCCTATGCCAGGTTCAAGTCCGACCTCCGCCATTTACCGCATGTCCTTCCCCACTCTCTCCCGTTTCCGACTCTATCCACTGTCCTATCCAATAAAAGGCCAAAAATTAATATTTTTGTACACAGGTAACAATTTGAATGTTAACTCAACAATGAAAAACACACTCATACATAAATTGAAATGCATAACTAAAATTAGTAAGGATAAAGGAATGATCCATGTTACAAGAAAGATAAGTCAAATCTAGAGTCGTGTGGACGGTGGCCAAAGCAAGTATGCCACACTGCACTGAGGTTAAGGTTTCAAGTGGCTGGCCAAGACTAGGTGTCACCGGACCCCCACACTGGCCTTCATGTACACCCCAAAATAAAGTCTCTTAGCAGTAACCATCAAGCCAGTCAGACAGGGGAGGTCAATGGGCGCAGATAGGGGTGATGAGGTGCTCAGGCAGCCTGGGATACCTGCACAGCATCCAACGGGGAGAGCAACAGGGAGTAGCACACTCCATCAACAAGGGATATGATGGGCTGTATATGAGCGAAAGAGGGAGCACACTTGGGTTTGTTCATACAACCATACTTTGCGTTTTCATGATGTGCTTTATGCATTAAAACTTTAATATTTCTACTAATGAAGCACATATTGCTATAGTTTTATCATGTATCTACATATCTCTATACATATACCTGAAGATGCATTTGAGCAGCTCATCAGTGATAGTAGCTGGGGTCAGCAGTTGTTTTGGGTCTTTCAATTTCAGACACCTTCATTCAGCCGACCTGACGGGGAGTAATCAGCTCTGCCAGTGGCTTTTCTTTTAAATGCACCAGTGAAACCGTGTAGACTGTAGACCATAGAACAAGCTTTAACTACAATATTGACTTATCATTATAAAAAGTTGTAAACAGTTGTCAAGTTCTAACAGGAGGCGTTTTGGGAGACGCTGGCTTCTTTACACATCCAGCAGACACGAGGAACAACATTAATATTTATTTGGAGACATTTTTCTAGATCTTGATCCTCCTTTGGTCTTCTTTGCTTGCTGAGGGAAATAAATGTATCTTTAGTTTCACTATGTTGGTCGAGGGCAGAGAGCACACAGTGGGTTTTTAGAGGTGTTTTGCTGAGAACAGCTACCAGCTGCAGATGACAGCGATGAGTGTGGAGAGAAATAAGCAAAATATAAAGTTAAAAAAAAAATGTACAGAAAAATTCTAAAACACTTTGTAGAGAACAGCAGACTTGAGTGAAAGTTCTCAGTTGGACTATCCCTGTTAGCAAATTCTTTCACATTACACATCATCATTTGATTCATTGTTAATGTAAAAATATTGATTAGTTTGTCTGAACACATATCTAGCAAAACTAGTTTTTGATGTCTGTAATTGGTGAGAGAAGAAATAAGAGCACCTGTTGTCTTTGTCTTCACGTGTTCTGAACTAAAGTACAGGCATGTAGTTTAGTATTACCTACGGTCCTACACACAATCAGATTTAAAAAACCCTTTTATTGGTTGTTCCCTTGGTGAAGCTTGGTTTAAGATTTTATTATTAATGATAAAGTACCAAAGATGATGCTGTTGGGTTTGTTGGACTGGAATATTAATCTTATGTTTCCTATGTCTGCTTTTACGAATGAGTGATTAATGCCATTTCTGTCTGTGCAAGTAATATACCTGCGTAGGCTGGGATTTTTTTATAGTAAGAATGATGAATCCAATTTTCAAGTCTAAAAAAAGAGGTCTTTGATTTTCACTGCAGCTATAACTATTTATAATATTGTTCCTTCTGCTCAGATTGCCCTCTTCAAACAGTCATAAATGACTGAGTCTTTAAGAAGCATCTTAACTGTGACTGAATAATATTGTATTTAAAAACTTCAAATGTCTCAGCAGAGTGTTCTGCTTTTTTAAAGATTTATTAGAGATGGTTAAAATAGTCGCTGTGTTTTCTCCCGCAAGTCTGCCCCAGGTTTCACCTTTCACAGTGTACCAGGAAGGAGGTGTTTAGTGAGCACCCCACGTTGTGGCATCCACATTTCCCAACCAAAACAAGATTGGGGGGTAAAGACTCTTTAAGCTATAGGAAACAATGTGGTCAAACACACTCAGGAAATTAATGCTCCCAAACTACCACCCAGTTGTACTGAATATGCGTAATGGACAGTCTTATCGACCACAGTGCGTTTGCAGTGGAGCGCAGAAAGCTCTCAGCCCTGTCATAGATAGACAGCATGCTGATGTTTTTTTTTAATCCGGCTGCTGAATGCGTCAGGACTTGTTGCTTGGATGTTTAAGTCAGGTTTTCCCATCCTGTGACACCCCCTGACTGCTGGGGCCTGGCCTGCTTTCATGCTAATGCCCTCTTGTTGCAGGAGTGAACTTAGGCCCACGGCTGAAATCTGCACAAGTGTGTATCAACAGTTCACAGCGGTTCCTATCAAATAAAACCGTTTGTTTTCATTGCGGTGGCAGATGTGTGCAGATGTGGACAGACGTGGACAGGCAGACACAGTTATTGCATGTCTCGGGCTCAATATCCTCTCAGTGTGGGCGTTGTTGTTGTTGTTGCTGTGGCCACTAGGTTACAAAGGGGGTGTAGACCTTTGGCGCATGGATGCAGCAAAGCCTGACGTCCTCTAGTGGCAGTTGTGAAAAAGTGCATTTCTGCCCGGTGTTGACTGGGTCTGGAAACATTTGTGGTTCAATCAAAGGAAGAAGGGCTGTTTCACGACAACCACTGGGTTTAGGAAGTGACCACAGATCTTGAGATAATTTAGGTTTTTAAGGCCCAAACGAGCACAACGGGACTCACTATTCTTCACCCATCATGTTCAAACTGAAAGCTAAGTTGAGGAAAAAATGCGCACAAAGAACACATTCAATCTGCCAGCAGTATATGGATGTATGTGAAGTGTACTTGTGCAGTTAATTTATTTATTTAAAGGTTGAGTGCCAAGCTGTACATATGAACTACAGCTGAACTTTTAAAAACTCAGAGGCTGCTTTCAGGGATACGGCTAAGCTGTCAAACAGGCATCCTGTAGACATACAGTATTGACCTTGATATGATATGAATGACTTGAACACCTAAGTGATAATGTGAACACCTTAAACAGACAGTAGGATTTTGGTTATGTCAATGCATTATACATTTAAAAAATGTCAGACACTAAATATCTGTTGCATCTCTCTGCTTTTCTTTCTACCTCCAGTTCTACCTCCAGACAAGAAGGAGGCACCGCTGCATCCTCGGCACAGGGAAAGAGCGGGGGTCACAAAATCTGTCTGGTATGCTCGGACGAGGCTTCAGGCTGCCACTATGGCGTTCTCACCTGTGGCAGCTGCAAGGTCTTCTTCAAGAGAGCAGTGGAAGGTGCAAAACCATATGAAACCATTATTATTTTAAAGTTCACTCAAACACTGGAGTCATTATGAGTTCAAGTTTGACCCATGATTAAAGTGTATGACTGTGATGTAGCTCATTAGATCTTCACTCTACCGTGTTTGGCCTAACGATAAGGATAAATAACAAACAAATGTATCTCTTCTGTGTGCTTCAGGGCAGCATAATTACCTGTGTGCTGGGAGGAACGACTGCATAATAGACAAGATCAGGAGGAAGAACTGCCCAGCTTGCCGCTTCCGCAAGTGTCTGATGGCAGGCATGAACCTGGAAGGTACATATTAACCGCAGTGATTATGCCAAACAGGGAAGCCTTGAGTGGTGTTAATTGCTCCTTCCTCCTGTTTACCTTTTCTCTTTGTGTGACTTAACTCTTCCCCTCATATTCATCCCTGTTTTCTCTTCTGAAGCTCGCAAAACCAAGAAGTTGAATCGCTTAAAGGGCGTCAACGCGAGCAACCCGCCCGAGGTGACACCTTCTCCGCCAATTGAGGCTCGCTCCCTTGTGCCCAAGTGCATGCCTCAACTTGTTCCCACAATGCTGTCCCTGCTGAAGGCCATAGAGCCGGACACCATCTACGCCGGCTACGACAGCACCCTGCCGGACACCTCCACCCGCCTCATGACCACCCTCAACAGGCTAGGTGGCCGACAGGTCATCTCTGCTGTCAAGTGGGCCAAGGCTCTGCCAGGTTAGTGGTAGGCAGTGTAAATGGTGAGATTAAGTTTATTCTAGTGAGCATTTACACAACAAACGATATACATCGAGGTAAATCTGCAGCAGCAACAAGTTTTCAAAACATTTTTTGTCGTAAAATGGGTCTTCTATTTTTGTATTTACACCTCTCTACATGAAAACTCCAGTATTTCAATGTAGCACTTGAGATAAAGGCTGCCTCCTGAAAGTCTGTGCTTCGAAGCATCAGTCTTAAATCACCAATTCCACTCAGATTGTTTGAGTTGAGTCTTTATTTATCCACTTGACAGTATGTTGTGCGCTTGTGGTAAGAGATAAGTTAAAACCTGAGGTGGAGTGATGCTCTTTGTTATCAGCTGAGCCTTTACCTTCAATGAACGTGGCCTTGTGGGTAATCTGTTATGTAAGTCCAGTGTTGTGGGAAATAAGCTTCAGCCACGGTTCAGTGCAAAGCAACAGGGGTGATTAGGTTACTATAGTCAGCCATAAAGTGTGGATATAGGTTTAAGTTTGAGTGTACCTCCTTTCCAAATGTTCTTTAGTGTGTTTCTGGTGTCTACCCCTTATCACTTGAAAGCAGGTCCAGATCCAGTTATTTATGTTTATTTATTTACCGTTGATTGAAAGTGAAAATGAAGCTAAAAGAGCTTAATTTAAACAGAAATACATGTGTGGTTCATTATTCTGACAAATCCATGTGGTAGCCCAGCTTTTTATGTCTGCAAAAGAACAGAACAAATGACTAAATATTGAAATCGTCACAGTAAAGTGCCTAATGACTGACAAAATTCTGATTCAGGGTTAGAGAAAGAAACTCAAAGCTGAGTTTATTATGCGTGCCGTTTTCATTGTTTTGTATTTCAGGTGTTGTCTGACAGCACCTACAACCCTAAATGCAGCTGTCATGTGCAGTCACATTTTATTTTGACAGAAGCTGTTGTAATGTGTTGTTGCAGTGAAAAACAGGTGTCTGCTTTGATTTGTGTAAACTGACACTGCATCTGGATCTGCTCCACCTGGCACTAAGCTGACATGTGGGGACTTTAAGCAAACAGGGTGAAAACAGACTTTTGGAG
This sequence comes from Chromis chromis, assembly GCA_900302755.1. Taxonomy (NCBI): domain Eukaryota; kingdom Metazoa; phylum Chordata; class Actinopteri; family Pomacentridae; genus Chromis; species Chromis chromis. The sequence goes on along the minus strand of OMNN01028630.1, from coordinate 8,393 downwards.
CACAGTTAGACAAATTGTTTCAAATGAGGTAAAATGTAGTTGAATGAATCCAATTCTGATTTTACCAAATTCTGTTTTTTTTAATTACATTTTAAATTGTCACTACACACATTCTGACTGTATTGGCAGCTGGATAGCTCAGTGACTAACAACCCAGACCTTAGCATGGGAGATCGGTGGTTCAAATCCCGGTCAGGTCGCAGGTATCCAGTGAGGACCCTTAGGCAAGGTCCTTAATGCTGCCCCGCCTACCTACTAACCCTATGTACGTCGCTTTGGATAAAAGCGTCTGCTAAATGAAATTGTACAATTGTTGTAGAAAAATATTTTTCTTTGCTCCCAGGATTCAGGAACCTGCACCTGGATGACCAGATGACTCTGCTGCAGTGCTCCTGGCTCTTCCTCATGTCTTTTGGTCTGGGCTGGAGGTCTTACCAACAGTGCAACGGCAACATGCTGTGCTTCGCGCCAGACCTCGTCATCAATGAGTATGTATTGTTTAGCATTGAGTCCGTAAGTCTGACCCTTCCCGTTTGTCTTGATACCAAACGCAGGACTGGATTGACACATTTGAATTATGTCTACTCCACATTCTCCAAGAGAAGTGATGTGTCACCACTAAATGGAGCGTCTCGCGTGGACTGAGCGCTGATGTGATATTACCGAGTCTTTGATATTTTTTTCTCCACGGTTCGCCACCATATACATCTGTTTGAAGTCTGTAAGTGCAGCTTTCTGCTCTCGGCTGTGCACCGTATCTCCCAAGAATCAAACCGTGTCTGTCAGCTGTCGTCAGTAATCAGTGTTTCATCCTTCTTATAGACTTGATGACTCCGCTCTGAGTGCAGTGAGCCGTCAGCACAGCTACCATGCTCAGGGCTGTAATGGGCCTTTTGGTTTTTTCAGTTTTTGTTTATAATCACAAGCTGAAAGTTAACGTGATCATAATTAATGCCTGATGAGTTTATGTTCTCCATTTGTCAGTCAGCCTCCAAACAAAATGCAGCTATAGCCTGTGTTTTGTCAGATCGTTATATTTGCGTTTAATTATAGCAGACAGTTTTTGTAATTGCCATTTTTGGTGGTTTAATGAATATTGGTCAAGAATCTTGTCCTTGAAATGACACTGAATTCTGAAGGAATGATTTTAAATAGGATCCACAAAGTTAAATCCACAGATGTATTACAGGGAGCTGCTTCATTCCCATAGCTGAGACTAGACAAGCTGCCCTACAAATCAGCTATGTTCAAAGGAGAAATGCGTATATGCTTTTTGAGCTGTTTCTGTCTGAACATATAGGGAGCGGATGAAGCTGCCCTACATGGCCGACCAGTGCGAGCAGATGCTGAAGATTTCTAGCGAGTTTGTCCGGCTGCAGGTTTCCCACGACGAGTACCTGTGCATGAAGGTCCTGCTTCTGCTCAGCACAGGTCAGACGTTTTACAAACTCTTTCTTCCTCTATCACATGTTTAAGGCAGGACTGTGTTAACACGGTTATTGCAAAAAACATTATTACAATCCAATACTGTCTACAGTTGCTAGAATCTTGATGTTAATGGATGTACAGGACAGTACATCACATCACAGCACTTTGCCAACCGATTAACTGACATGCAGTTATCATAAATATGAAGTCGATTACCGATTGAGTACAGAAGTGGACACCACTGAATTATGATTTATGTAAGTCTAATCTACTACACCAGAATTAAAGATGCCAACTGGGACTTAAAAACTACATTCAGTCAAACACAGCTTACAGTCTACATAGTTTTCTTCAGTGTGCTGGTTTTGTTTTTTGCTGTTTTTTTTAACTTTAAAAAAAAACGTTTAACTTTTATCCTAAAGCTGGTAGTGTTATGTGTAAAGTGTGAAGTATTGGCACTGAAAAGTGGGGTACTTCCTCCTTATGTCTGTCTCCAATGTTAATGTTAATGTCTCCCACAGTGCCAAAGGACGGCCTGAAGAGCCAGGCGGTGTTTGATGAGATTCGGATGTCGTACATCAAGGAGTTGGGCAAAGCCATTGTGAAGCGAGAGGAGAACTCCAGCCAGAACTGGCAGCGTTTTTACCAGCTCACCAAGCTACTGGACTCCATGCATGAGGTACAGGGACCCAGCACACGATGACAAAACCCTTTGTGTGTCATCAGAAGTACAGGTTGTCAGCAAGCGGTCACTGACCAGCTGTAGATGGCAGCTTTATCAGCTGCAGATCTTAAGCAGTGAGCTGCTGTCTGTGATTACTCTGACTAGTTTGTTAGTTTAACCCTCTAAACCCCCAAAACCTGCTGCTATTTGACAGGCAGTGATCTTTTTAAAAATGGGCAAAATTACACCATTTATCAGACTAAGACCAAGGACTCTGACGGTCCTTGAACTACTCATTTGTGACGTGCCGTTCGGTTGGTAAATTTAACAAAACTTAAGCTCAAAATCATTATATTCCATCTAAAATACTTTATTCTACATTTTCCATTTAAATGTTTGCCAGAAGTAAACTTCACAAACAGATTCTGTAAAACATTTTGTGCTCCCAGCGCAACTTGAAGACCTTTATTCACATATTCATTCACAGTAGTGGCTTAACAGTCGTGACAAAAAGTTTCTTTGGAAATGTTTTATGTTAAATATTGGCTAATGAGCTCTCCCTCTTGTGTGTTTGCAGATGGTCGGAGGATTGCTCAGCTTCTGCTTCTACACCTTTGTGAATAAATCTCTGAGTGTGGAGTTCCCGGAGATGCTGGCGGAGATCATCAGCAACCAGTTACCAAAATTCAAGGCCGGGAGCGTGAAACCTCTCCTCTTCCACCAGAGATGACTGATCCCCATAACAGACACAATGCCTTAAAAATCCCACCACATCACCTCACCCTCCCAGCCCGACTCACCCAGCCACCCCCCTAGAAGAGCGACGATAAAAGGACTGAGGATCCAAGGCGAGGAGTGAATGATGTTTTTGGGAGCGAGTATGCAACTTGGCTCGCGGGTCTGGAGGAATAGAGATGTTTGTGTAGATCCCAGACAGCGAGCACAAGACGTTTTGTTTTGTTGAACAGTCTAAAATGTAGTGAATAACAAGGAGTAGGAAACGTTTGTAAGATAAAAGATAATCACAAAGAGAAATAGGCTAACATCAATGTCGTCTCAGGTTTCTTACCTTCAAATTCAGAACGATATCTAAAATAGATAGAACAAATATCTATGTACAGGTTCTGATAGTATTTTCTACATTTTCAAATTATAACAGTTTATACAATTTTCCAGGTCGTTGTTACCTGACGAGGTAACAAAGCTTAATACCATGCTCTTAAGTAGGCTTCTAGACTGTATGTTCCACTTTTAGTTTTTATAGGAGGTTGTAACAAAATGTTTCAGTCTCATGGGGGGAAAAAAGCTGTTTTCTAGTCATTTGAAAAGCGTATTTCGTTGCTTTGATCGAGTAACTTTGGACATAAACAATTCTGTGGAACTGTTAACCAACGTCCACCATTCAAAGGATGATTTCTCCCACAAGCCACCTCTTCCAGGTTTACACGCGTCGATTATAAAAGGGAAAAAAACGTGCCTTTTTTGCTTCAAATATCATCTTAGCCATTTTCTTCCTTCCGTACTCTTTAACCTGTCACGGTCTACCTTCATCATATGTTGATTGTACTTTTTATATTACATGCAGTTGCAAGTTTTCCTTTTTTAAATGGCTGTGTTTATCTTTAGAAGCGGCAGCTCAGTCCATCCTTCATGTGTAGAAATGATTCTTATTGTTATGAAACAATATTCAAAGCCTGCTTCCTTTCATGCGATCTCCCGCACACAAGTCCTTAAGTGCGATCTGAGCACTTTGTACTCTGCTAAAGGCTTTAAAAGACTGTGAAGAAAGGCTGTTACACTGTACCAGTCTTTACTGTATGACCTTAGATGGAAGTTAGAACTTTTTCTATTAGGAAATAGCCCATTTTCCGTTTTCATTTTTAGCACCCCACTCCCGCCCCAGTAGTCCAATAGTGGAATGTGATAGATACCTGCGTCTACCAATCACAAGTGAGAGGGCGTATTTTATTGTGTTTGCAAGATTGTCAATTTTAATTAATCAGGAAAACTAATTTCTGTGTTTTTAATATGGCTCAAACTGGTTGGAAAATAACCGTCCTTTACATTTTACATTCTTTTACAGTCTTTGGTAAAACTGCAGCCATGATTCTGCTACTGATGATCCTTCTTCGACAGTATGTCCTTGCTCTTAATAAGAATCTGCGTCAGATAACTTTTTCTTTTTTTTTTGAAGGCCTATGTATTGTTATATTGCAATATTTGTTAAAGGAATAGTTGAACATTTTGGGAAATACAGTGACTCAGTTTTTGTTAGAATGATGATACAAGGGGTCGACCGATAGTGGTGTTTGTCAGGACCAATTATTAGATGTTTGCAATCAATATATATTTGCATTTAGATTGAAAGTCATGTCAAAATTAGAATAACACAAACTCCAAATCAAAATTTTGTTGAAATGCCTTTATGTATGTTATGTGTAATCTAAAGAGAACTCTTTAACATACATCTATCCGTGCTGACAGTGCAGAGAGGTGATGACGGATGAAAAGAGGCGGCAGCATCAGAGTAGCACATTTTTGATTTATTTGGGAATCAGTTAAAAAAAAAAATCTTAAAAAAATATATAAAATGATACTAAAAATTTTGATGTGAAAATCGTCCATACCAATAATCGGTTGACCCCTTATTGATGCCGCTGTCAGATCTGTACGGTAAATGTTGAGCAACAGTGGGTTAGCTTAGCGTAGCTAAGAGACTGAAAGGAGCTAGCTCGGTTCTGTTGAAAGAGAACAAATCCATCTACCAGCTCAAGTAGCCTGTAAAAGCGACAATTCAGCCTCTTATGGTGGATGATGTAACGGACTATGTCATGAACAGGACTAGTTGCCAGGCAACCAGTGGAGGCTTCAGGGATGTAACTTATCCCAGCCAAAAAGCAGTCTGCCACAAAACCCCCCAGTAAAGCTGAATTTCCCAAAAGGTTGAATTGTTTTTGTACAGTAAGATGTGCATGGCTGAGCTGCAGGGGTGCCAGTAAGCAGAGTTTGTTATCTTCAAATAGTGTCCAGTCTTTATGCTAAAGCTAAGCTAACCAGCTGCAGCGTCTTATTTATCGTAGAGACCCGAGTGGTATCGGTTTCCTCATCTAGCTCTCAGCAAGAAAGTGAGTAAGAGTATTTGCCAAAATGTTAAAGTGTTCCTCAACAGTCAACAGTTTGTATGCTAGACAGCTTGTGTATACAGCACTTAGGATCAGGCGTTGGCAGATTCATTACCCTGTAAACCTCCCACTGCTGCTGATACCCTTTGACCCCCTGCTGCTGAGCTCCTTCAACGTCCTGTTGGCAATTTGCCCTGATGTCTGTGTGTCTGTAGTACCTTTGCACGTCTATTTGATTGTCTGTTCGTAGTCGAGCCCCAGCGTTTCAAAGCACTTCTCATCGTTCCCCTCATAGAGTCCTGTCACAGTGAAGCATTGCTGACTGGGGAGGCAGGCAAAATGGATCCTTTATTCTCTGGGAACTATTTCAGTGCCAAACTCCTGTTTTGTCTGTTTTCAGTGATGCTGAAAGTTGGTCAGTATTTGTATGAAAAGAGGAAACAAATCCAAGCAGTGAAGCTCATCAATTTGTCTGTTGATTAGAGGGAAATGTCCTGAATCATCTAGAGTTTGAGCCCACTGGATTGATGTCGTTACTGAGTGATAACCGAGCTTTATTCATAACACAAAGGTGTTGTGTAATCGCACACATTAATGCAGGTCTGTCTCTTTATCTGTGTGGTGTAAGCGGGAATTTGAAATGCGGTGCAACATTTTCATCAGTCGAGGTTGTCTGCTCCACATCGCCGTGTCTCGTAAGCCCGACATGTTTGTTTGTGTTTAAAGCACTAACTAATCCAGGTTTTTACATGAATGTGAAAAGGAATTTGTTTAACTTAAAAGAAAAGTGATTGACCGATTAAAGATAATAAACTGTCACTTATAAATAATTGGATATATATGTGAAGTGAGCATCTGCAAAGTGCTCAGGAGTAAACTTAATACGAAACATGTTGCAATCCTGTCCCAACAGCAAACGTAAAAACACTCGTTATAAATTTTAAACTGCTCCCATGCTCAGGTTGTTTGTTTGTAGTTGTCCTCGTTTAGTTCCGACACAAAGAACCAAAAACTGTTTGGATTTCCCTACGTGTCTGCTTCTGTGTTTTATGGCGTTTATTTGTGCGGGATTAAAAAAAAGAAAGAAAAAAAAAGAAGCTAAGTTGATACATCAGCAAAGTTAATCTGCTGCCACGACGTCTTTCATACTTAAGGTTCACACCACATACGCTTGTTATTTTTCTTTGAAGTTTATTCAAAATAGTGGAAAACCATCCTCGTTAACTGCAGAGGGGTTACTCGTGGGTTACTTTCACATTCAGTGTATCCAAATCTCTGCTGCTGCTGTTCATTTAAAAAGGTATCTTCTATATATATATAAATATATACATGAAATCGCACACTTGCCTCTTCTTGCTCAAAAATGTATCCTGTTTACCTTCTTGTGCATTTTTGAGGAGGACAAATGAATATGCAATAGAAATACAGATAATCTATCACCATCACATAACATTTATGTGCTTACTTCTCTTACGTTTTTCAGTTGTTTTTTTTTCCGATATAAGCTATTTGCATACAGGAGATTTACATATAACTTTATCTCTGCAGGCCAGATTTTTCAGGATATTCAGGAAACAGTAATCGGTCCACCCAGACTGCACAAAAAAACCTATTTGATGTTTGACAACAAGGTGACCAAAGCGAATACACACAAATTCAGCATAATGTCAGTGAAAGCTAAGGAGCTCCTATATGACATGTACAGTTCGTTTTTTTAAACACATTTTTTGTGTTTTTTTTTTTTTTTTTTTTTTTTTCTTTCCGACACATTTTTTACTCTAACGTGATGGCTTTGGTCAAATTGTGTAATACTGTGAAAGTCGGTCTTTTTCACACACAAACTGTTTGTGAAAGTAATCAACCAGCTTGAATCTAAAAATATTTGCACTACCCAAATATTGTTTGAAAATCTATTTTGTATAAAACATATGCAGACATTAACTTTTGAGAATTATCAAGGGCGGATCATGTTTCACTGGTATATGCTTTCTCTAAAAAGCTTTTGTTTCGCTTAAAAACAAGTTTAATATGTACATATAATCCATTGTAAAGAAAATGTGGTGTATTTGTCTCCAAATAATAGTTTTTCAGTACCTACCCTCTGTATTATTTCTCCTCTGTAGTGTGACTCCTGTTGATCTTTTTCTGCATTGATTAAAGGTCGAACCGTACGTCTGTGTGTGGTGCTTCTCCAAACAGGGAACACTGATGTTTGACATGATTGTAGGTCCGTGGATCTGAACAGTAGACACAGTAAACTTGTACACTACCTTTTCATCATTACAGCAAACACATGCATTAGATAAATACACGTTTATATTCTGACACCTTATTAACTGTTAAAATCCAACAAAATTCAACTTGTGTTTTTGCAGAGTTTAAAGTTTTCACTACTCTTTAAATGATCATGTTGAATGTTGGCTTAAAGTGGTATAAATGAGGATTGGCCCTGATTGGATGAGAGCAGCAGGTCTTCAAATTTAAAAACAACAAATTTAACGCGTTGCAGCTCAGGAGTATGAGAAGTTTAGATTTACACCGATCAGCCACAACATTATGACCACTGACAGGTGAAGTGAATAACATTGATCATATTGGTACTATGTGGTGTTCTGCTGGAAAACCTTGGATTTTAACATCCGTGTTGATGAGACTTAGACACCCAAATAAACATTGTCCCAGAACAAACACACTCCCTCATGCAAATGGAAATCCCAAATGTCACTGGCCTACCCCCGCAGGAAAATGCACCCCACCACATGGCAACAACATAAAAAATCAGGAACATTTTGAGGAACATGACAATGGACCAAGATGTTGATTTGACCTCCAAACTTCCTAGACCCCATTCTGATCAAGCATCAACAGGATGCAGTGGAACAAGTTGGATTGACAGAGGCCCCACTGCACAAGCCAGAGTACCCAAAGGATCCACTGCCAACGTCCTGGTGCCAGACCCCATAGGACACCCTGAGAGGGGGACCAACACAGTATCAGGCAGGTGGTAATAATGTGAGGCCTGATCGGTGTACATTCTCACTGCTTTCCAGTACAGATAGTTTAGTTTTGTCTGGACTTTTAGATATATGTTTCTGTTTAAGAATTAAACTGCAGTATCTTTCCAAAGCCTTGTTACTCACCCTTTGTCCAGTCTCCTGTAGTGGATCCCTGCATCTAGG
>OMNN01028628.1:14503-26581 GCA_900302755.1 Chromis chromis | reverse complement strand
TCCAACTAACCCTCCTGTTTCATCCTCGCTCTCTCTTTACATGTCCAATCGTTTATCTATCCACCGCCAAATTCATTTCAATTAGAGGCCGTGCCGACTTGCTCCCTCTCCTTATCGATTGCTGCCCCTGGCAACTTGGGGCATGAGCGCCTCAGGACCACCGCTGCTATCTCCAGCGCACACGTGCACGAGTGTGTCCGCTGTTTACGGACTTGGCCCTGGTCTCAGACACAGCGGGCACCTTCGCCACTATGATCAACAATAAATATGAGCAGTGGCAAACAATTACCCCCTTAACGAGGGATTAATTGTGTCAAGATGGAGTGAGGTCAACACAGAGGTCGGTTAACGCCGTACATTCCTAATGTGTTTATTTTCATTAGTTAGGAGCATTAGTCTTTCCCCTAGCAGCACCACTGTCCATTGATTTTCCTCCCTTTGTTTTTTAGAGACTGTATGTGTGCCTCCGTGTATGTATTTATGCGTGTGCGCACACTGCTCAAAGTAATATTATGAGTGCCTGAGCATAGAGCTGGCTATTGACTCTCGCCAGATCAATATTATAAATGCCTTTAACGGTGGCAGTTAAACTCATTTGTCATTTATTGGTGGTGGTAGCAGGGGGCGAGAGTCCTCAGAGAAGCGACAAATGTATCAATCTATCGCAACGCTAACTTCCCTCGCCGGCCTCTAAGTGTGTCATCATCCAGGATCATAACTTGAGGCGAAGCTCTGTCATGTTCACCGACGACAAGCGATTAGGTGGGACAGTGTTGTGGCGGGGCGGGGGAAATGAAAGGACTGGTCATTTGTTTCTGGGTGGTAAAAATGAGGCGGTGCACACTGAGCTGCCACCGCTTGTCCCCCGTGGCTGATGGAGACACGCCGTCTGCATGTTTACATTTGATTTGTGCACAATGTGCGTCGGTGAGAGCGTTAGAGGAAGGCGACGGGTCTGAAGGAGAGAAAACAGGCTTAAATTGAACCACTTTCTGCTTGCTGCGGTTGATGTTGTTGAGACTGTGTCATTGACAGCCTGTTGTAAAGCTACAGTGAGGCAGGATGGATGCTGGCCTTTTAGACCTGCACCGTATTGCATGCTGGGTAATTGTGTGCAATTGTGACAGAAACAGAAGCCAAATCAAGGTTTGTTTCGATTGTTCTTTGAACACATTTACCGATTGATTCAACTAAATAGATTTTTGGAAGCAGTAAAAGGCTTTTGAGTCAAATGTAAGTGGATTTAGTTCGAGTTCCAACAGTCATTATTAAAAACATTTTTAAATCAATGAAAGTAGCAGTAGAACTCTTGGATATATCTGCATAGTTCTGCTCCAGTTATTTCAGCTAGATACATTCTCATCATCGTCTACTATTGTCCTTATGGTTTAAGCTGGAGACAGAAATGAAAGGTTTATCTCACAACGAGAAAGAAACAAGCAAATCTACCTGCGAAGTGGACTAAACTGAGCGAGTGCAGACAGCACACACATGGCAACACACTCTACTGAAATGAAATGCGTTATGTTGTGTACAAATACCCAGTGTAACATGGAAACATAAATGGTACATGAGTAATAGTGTTTTTTTTTGCAAGTTTGTGAAAATTCAGAGCAGCCTCAAGTCCAAAACAAGAAAAAATGTCAACTGCATGCTTGCTTAGAGGTAATACTGTACTCTAACTACAAAAATCTTGCATTGTTGTAAAGCTCAAGCTCAAGTCCTGCCACAAAACTTTGAGACAAATCGCTACCTGGAATGTAATGAATTGATGAAGACGTCCTCAAGTGAAATCAAGTGTTTTACTTTGTTACCATTTCCTTATGGTGTTTTTTTATATGCTGGAAGACACATCAAGAGTGAAAAAAGCATTTCAGGGTTTAACAAACCTAAATAACAAATTCTGTATCATTATTGTTTCTCATAACCTGTTTCTGGTTCAAACATGCATGGCTTAATCACCCCAGTATTACAATGTGCCAATATGTAGCGTAGAGTAGTTTTAGAGTGGGTTTTGTGCTCGAGATGCAGCAAGCGGCAGAGTCTAAAAAACATTTTAAAGTAGGCAACAGTATAGTTACATCTCAGCCTTTTTAGGGCAGGAGATGCACATAGATGAGTTTTTAGGGCTTTAATCAGTTCCTGAGAGAGAGAAACTGTGTGCCATCACATACTATCATGTCAAAAATGTGGATGCTTATGGCACGGACTAGTGCTGTTTCTCACTTTGCCTTCCATTCACGCCCTTGTAGTTCCTATACAGCTATAAGGACCCAGGCCTCTCTACTGTGCAACATGCCCCAGGCGGCTAAACCTCTCAGCATCCACTTGTATGTACTTGTGTGTGCTGCATGCATGTTAGGCTGCCAAATTCTGCCATTTTGTCAGAATGTAAACATTTTCCTGTGGAGGATTGGGACTCAAACTTTTTTTCCCCTCTCATGTTAGATTGTTGTATATGCATGTGTGTGTATACATGTGTACACCTATGAGCACACAATATCATCTCCAGGGAACTGTCTTCCCTCCCTTCCTCCTCCTCTTGGCACTCTCTTCTTTTCCCCCTCAAGCTGTAGCTAGCTATTTATAGTGAGAAGAAGGGAGAGACCATCAAAGCTGGTTCCATATATCAAAGCCGAGCCGATCGTCTCCGCTCCTCTTCCTCCACGATGTCCTCCTTCTTCCCAGCTCTGCTGTTCTAAAACGGGAAGGCAGGGAAAGCCCCAGAAGAAATCCTGCTCCCTCTGCCCACCAGAGACCCACCAGTGGGAGAAAAGCTGAGGAGGGGTGGTGGTGAGTGGGAAGAGTGTGGGAACGTGTGAGAGAAAGTGCGAAAAGTGAGGGAGTCAGCGATTGGGTTTCTGTGTTTACGCGTGCATGTGCACAAACCTAAGTCTGTCTCTTCTGTTTACGTGCACGCGTGTGCTGGCTCGAGGGTATCGGCGGCCCAGGGGTTTGATGTGTTGATGCGACACGGCGCTCATTGTCGCTGCAGCAGCTAATGAAATTACAATGAGGCCTGAGAGGCCCACAGTGGGCAGGCCCGCAAGGCGCCAACGCCTGAATCCATATTAAACGAACTGTTTCCCCTCCAGCAGGCACCGCCTCTCCTGTCCTCGCCCTCGTACAAACACATAGTGGGGGGAAAAACAAGGCGAACGCTCTGCAGAGACAAGGCATCTAATGTCGACAATCTAATGTGGCTTTAATAGGAGCGCAGCCTGAGTTCATTCACAGATGTTATTGAGGTGACTGCTTGTTGCACTGAGTGCTTGTGTCTTTTTTTCGGCATCATGAGATCCAAATGCAGCAATCCAGACTGGGTTCCTTCTGGAACTTTAAATGTTTCAGTTTAATGCCCGCTGAATGTCGCTTTTAAAGCAGAGTGCTCAACCTATGCATCTTTTATACTTTTATTTTGGGCAAGGCTCAAAGAGAGACAAAAAAGCCAGTAATTTTGGAAACAACCAAGAAAATGTATTTTTCTTTACCCACTGGGAATGTGGGAATGAGCGTGTATCTATTTATTTGTTTTGTATTTCTATTATCAGGAGATAATAACAATAAACAGTATCCTAGGAGAGGCAGCGTTAAAAACACAAGACAAAACAAACATTAAAGTATCCTGTTCATCAAAACTTGTACAAAGCTTTATATGTATATTATCTGTTTTGAAGTAAGTGAGTAATCCCATTTTTGTGTATTTTGTAGTGGTTTACAACTGCACCTAATTCACATCTTTTTCTAAAAAGCTGCAAATATTTTCTAAAACCCATATTTTTGCGCCAACCAGCCACACTATAAAAACCTTGTGAATAATATTTTGCACAGCTTTGACCTATTGAAGCATAAAAACGGGACCCCTCGGGGTGTCCTGCAGTCCGGTTTAGTTCTGGTACATATTGTAGACACCCGATCAGATTGGGATCTTGAGAGTTTGGAGCCTGAATCAACACCATAAGCTCTTGGTTGTGTTCCTTGAGCCTTTCCAGGTTCTGTGGTATGTCAGGGTGCATTGTCCTGCCTACTGTTGTCATGGTGTCAAAGTAACATACACAAGAATGCCTGGACCCAAGGTTTCCCGGCAAAGCATTGCATTATACCAAGACTATCAGCGTTATTAACTTCACCTGTCAGTGGTTTTAATGTTGTGGCTAATCGGTGTATATGGTCTGTTCCATTCCATTAACTTTAACTACAAACCTGCATTTAAACAAATTTCCTCAACTTACCTTGAGGTCTACCAGAAAATTAAAAAATAATAAAGCACTGTGCAGTAAAATACTGTGGTGGCCAAAAGTGTTGTACCCTTAGACTTCATTAAAACATCGCCTCTTCCCATAAAGTGTTGAAATTAGAAGCTATTTTGTCTTGCATGCTTGCATGCCTTTGGCTTCTTATATAATAAAACAGCATTCTATTGAAATCTTCTCAAACAGCCTGGATAAAATTATTACCCCTTAGAAGTGATGATAAATAACTGAATTGTCGTGATATTTCAAGCAGATTATTGTCTTCAATTAGTATCACAAGCGTCTCCAATCTTATCATCACTCACTCAGCCTATTTAAATGGAGAAAGTCCCCATTGTCCTGGTTGTTATCATTGTGTGCACCACATTGAACATGGACAAAAGAGAAAAGAAGAGAGTTGTCTGAGGCGATAAGGAGGAAATAATTGCCAAGCATAGTCAAGGTAAAGGCTGCAAAACCATCCCCTAGCAGCTGAATGTTCCTGCGACTCAGCTGCTGTTAGTAGTAAGAAGTTTAAGATCAACCTCCCTGGACATGGCTGAAAGAGGAGGACAGATCCCAGAACAGGATATTTTGGATAGTGGAAAAAGAACCGAAGAAAACACGTACAAACTAACCTCAGAGATCAGAGTACAACAATGTCTGCTTGCAGCCTACATCGCCTTCTAAATGAAACGCGCTCCATGAAAGAAGACCCCACTTTTGAAAAAGAAACATCAAAAAGCCCAACTGACATTTGCTAAAATGTGTGTTGACAAGTTGCAATACTTCTGGGAGAATGTCCTTTGGACAGATAAAACAGATCTTTGGTTGTAAAATCAGCTCTATGTTGTATGAGTGAGAACAAGAATGACACTTTCAAAGAAAAGAACACATCCCCACTAAGAAACATGGAAGAGGCTCATTTATGTTATGGGGTTGTGTTAATGTGTCTGGGACAACGCAATCAGAAGATTATCAAGGCATTTTGGTGTAAAACATATTGTTCACTGCCAAAGAACTCTGTCTCAGGTCACAGCACCAGCATCATCCAACAGAATAATACCCAGAAACATACATCTGAAAGAACCCTTAATCCAATTCAACATCTCTAGAAAGCTCTGAAGCTTGGAGTTGGGACAAGGAACCATTTAGACCCACATAAAGCACCTGATAGCAGTGACCTCCTCAAAACGATGTGCTGCAACATATAAAGTTAAGGTTTTGTCCACACCATTTAAATTGGTTGCCTTGTTCAAAATAATATGTTACATCTGCATAAAAAATCCAAAGTTTTGTGTATGTTCTAGGAAAAATAGAATACTTAGGTAGCTACCACATCTGTATATTCTATATGGAGTCCTGTGGGACATCTGGGCATAGATCCAATACCTACAGGATGACAGTAATACATCAAAATGTTGGACTTTCACCAAAGTATTAGTTCTTGTGCACCTAACCCATTTGATAAAAGGTTCAGTGTAAAGAATATTTTTAAAGATTCAAAAAGATACCTGAAAGACAACGTATCCACAGGGTTAAAGTATTACTTAAGATAGGGAGCATTCAATGTAAAAAAAACCAAAAACAATATTTACAGTATAGAGCTTTAAAAAAAAAGAAAAAAAAAAAAAAAAGAAGAAGCTATTTAGGACCTCACTTAATAGCCAAAGTGGCCTATGATCCTCTCAAGAATGATAATAAAATGAAGTCTGATGAGACCATGTCCCAAATTCTAAATATTTCTACCTAAAACTGCAGTGTGGAGCTTTTGGCTCCCCCTTCTGGCAGTGAGATTAATTACACAAACACTGTCGATATTAACAGGTGTTTGCTCCTAGTTGCTGTGTCACTATCTTAAAGCAGCCGCAGCTTTAACGTACTCCGTCTTTGTTGCTACAGTTGCTTCCTTCTTCAGGTGCCGTGTCATAACAGTCATTGCTGGTTGCTGTAAAACATCGCTAGTAGTGCACCAGAGCAGGAATGTCACCAAAGAAACTAGATTTAAAACACCAGTCTACTGCCAATGAAAATACATTTACCTTAGTCTTAATAAGCATTGTTTTAACTCACTTAGTAAGGGCTTGAAAGGAATAGATGGTAATTTGAGCGTAAAAGTCCCACACTCCAGCTTTAAATCAGGCTCTGTCTTTATTTAATCAAAGTTAATGCCAGTCAAAATGGAAACACTAACACAGTAACATTCAAAACAACTCAATGCAAGTAACATAATGAAAAATCAAGGAGGAGTAATTTCTTAGCAGGTCTTTTCTCAGTAAACTCAAAGTGAACCTGTTTTCTCTGCAGCCCTTTCTTTTCTTACATGAAACCTGGACACCTCAAAGACATCCTGCCATGAAACTCCAGTCATTCCATCAAAAGTACGTCAGAAGAGCTGCTGCTGAGCTACACAGACTTACAGCAGCTGAATGTGGGGAGGATAGAAAGTCTCTCTATATATTACATAATACAGCTTTGAATCTGCAAGAGATTCAACATTTTGAGTTCAGTTTTGTTCCACCTACAATTAACGAGGTGGCTGGAGTGTCATGTCCAATGTTGAGCGTTTTTACGATTTTTGGAATTGTTGTTTTTTCTTTTTGGCCAATTCCCAAAAAATGAATACATTTATAAATGCACTACTTTGGCTTGAATGCAGCTGCCCTCTATTTGTAGTCACTCTGTGGTTTTGAGCAATGTCCTGTCCACAGCTCAAATCTGAAGGCACTTCAACAAAGTTAAGTGTTGGAATTTGTGTTATTCTAAATTGAACACTTACATTTTTACTGCAAATTCTAGATATCGGTTATCTCTCTCCTTGATAATTAATAATCGGTATTGATATCAGTCCTGAAAAAGCTGTATTGATCATCCAATAGCGGTGATGATCAGCAGTGGCTGGTTAATGCAGGGTATGGAGGAGCTTTTCCCTTTCAGTTATCCAAATAAAAATGGCAAATTAGATTCTTCTTCTTAAGCATATTGTTTTTTTTTCATATTGCAACAAAATAAATAAGTATAACCAGAAAATTGTTTTCTTGTAATATATGCCTAGTTTGTATGTCAGGGTTAAATAAAAAACAGTTTTCAAATTATTTAGCAAATTTCTGTGTAGCCTGACTTAACAGATGTAGACTGTGGGTAAGAGGCTTCCATTGGCCATGAACTTCATCCGTGCATGTTACCTTTTTCAAAATCCCCTTTATTACAACAGGGCGGCTGTGGCTCAGGTGGTAGAGCGGGTTGTCCACTTATCGCAAGGTTGGCGGTTCGATCCCTGGCCCCTCCGCATGCCGAAGTGTCCTTGGGCAAGACATTGAACCTGAAGTTGCTCCCAATGGCAGGCTAGCACCTCGCATGGCAACTCTGTCGTGAATGTGTGTGTGAATGGGTGAATGCGAAACACATTGTAAAGCACCTTGAATACCACTAAGGTAGAAAAAGGTGCTATATAAGTGCAGACCATTTACCATTTACAACCACCTCTCGGCCAGCAATCTACCATTTTAATGACTGTGTTCGCCTCCCTGCATGCAAATGTGAAAACAATTCACCTGTCACTATTTTTAGGGGACACCATTACTGCATCCTGGGCTTAGCACCACACAACACAATCATGATTGATTTAAAGAAATACTAACAAAGCAGAGTGTTTTCCCCCTTTAGCAGAATGATAACGAGGTGCAGTCAGACCATTCTGCACAGCACTGCACCAGCGCTAGAGAATGGTCTGACTATGCAAGACTCATTTCTGTTGGAACATGTATACCTTCTGTGTAAGGGGCACTGGTTAAATGAGTTTGTATGTTGGTTCGCCTTGGCAAGCAGGTGTTTTGGGGTGAATGTAAGAGCCCCCTTGTTTCTTGCATCTGCTGATGAACTCCACTTAATATTCCCGTGCTAATAGCCAATAGTTTTGCATGACCATTGAAGTTATGGTAGCTGATGTATAAAGGTGGAAACTGCTGTGAATAGTTGTGTGTGGGGTTTATACTTTGCTCATGTGTGCTGCTGGAAACAAATATACATAAACAAAGCAGAATGAAAGACTGTTACATCGTGATGTATGTGTGTGCATCTCATAAAACATGAAATTTCTGGTATATGTGACACACAACTAAAAATAATTGTCAAATGATGTTAGCTCAGACCTGCCTTAAATTGCCTACAAATGCAATTACAGTTACAGTTTATTTTTTCTAACAGCTTGGTGTCATCATCACACTGTCATTGTTATTCCTCATATTGAAGCCAATATGCAATTCTGGTTGGAAGTTATTAAATGACTAGCTAGCTGGAGAGCAGCAGTATCTATTGGCTTGCAGAGAGGGATGCTAACAGTACAGGTCATTTTTGGGTTAGCTGAATTCCAGATACAAAAACTATTATTTTTTTTCTCCCTCATGGTGCGCAGAAAGATGCCTGGAATATAATGTACAGTGTGTGTATACAGGGGTGTGATTGGCATATGCACTATACTGTCTCCTGCAGTAATTACATTGTCTTATCTTATGCAGGAGCTGCACCTGTCTTTGTTGTACCTCAGCTTCCCAAGCACGCCAGGACGGTTGGCTTTACCTGCCTTCAGTTGTGCCTACAGCGACTTCTGAAAGACACATTCCCACACAAAACTAAAATGCATGTGTGTTTTTTCGGTGGATGGCCTTGTTATTATCCGATATGCAAATGGTTGTGCTGAATATCTTCTAGACCATGAATGCAGCTCTGGCTTCACTTTAGGATATGCTTACATTGCATGTTATTAAATTAATAAAGTCATACAGAATGACCATGAATGTTAAGTGAGACCAAACCGCTTTTTTGGGGCAGCACATGACTGAATAAGTCTAGCAAGTTTTCTTTTGGAGATCAAATCTAGATTCTGCTTTTTAAAATTGTCTCTAGAGATTAACTGATTGAGATAGTTTAAGCAATCCTCTGCACATGAAAAAAAAAAGTGCAATGTGATTTGAATTTTCACAAGTTAAGAGAGTCTGATTCATGAACTCTTGTGGATAAATTGCTCTGAAATAAGATTTTCTAAAAGAGCCAAAGAGCTGATAACAAGGGAACACAGCATGGGGAAGAGTTTAACTCTGGGGGAACCCAGGAACAACAGGAGTGTAGCTTGTCTGACTGACACACACTCATACAGAGAAAGCTTCTTTTGTTTAGTTTAGCTGCTAGTTAGAGCCTGTGCCTTCAGATAGACATGCTTGTTGTACTTCTCTTCCTCCTTGTTTTCCTCTTGCTCATGTCAGAATTAGGCATGTGTGTGTTTGAGTGCTTTTGGGATCACATTTTTGACATCTTCTGGGGTCTGACTGTCCCTGCAAGATTCACAAATCTGTGAAATTGGAAAGAGTTATTTTTTGACCAAGAGGCCAATTAGTGTTATAGTTAGTGTTAAGATTAATTAACAAGTTCCAGGTAGAAAAAAAAAGTAAGGTAATACCTGTGTAATGTCCTTGCCTTGGCAGCATTAGAATCATGGTGTGTGTGTGTCACAATCTGCAAAAGAAAGTGACATCATGGACCCTGGATGCAATTAAGAGCCTGTCAAGCTGGTGTCAAAGGTGCACACAAACCCACCCATGCAAACCTCCCCCCTCGAGCACACCCACAAACAAACACATACACATAAATGCACCTGACTCCGGCAGACTGATGACAATGTGCGCCTTCTGAATTGTGTGCGGAGGTGTCAGCGCGCCTGTGTTTGTGTGCAGTGCGGCGTGTGCGTGTGCAGCCTCACACATGTTGAAATATGGCTCCCATATTTCACTGCACCCACAGCATTTGTAAATGCCAACTGCTTTCCTGCTTCCCCCCACCCCATCCCTCTCTCCTGCGGCTGGACCATCCCACGGAGGCTTCGGCTTTTAAGAAATTGAAGGAATAATCCACCAGGAATTGGGGGGTTGGTTGACGAGTGGGGGAGCACTGTGAAATGGCTGTACCGCAGAAGCCCCCTGCCTCCAAATATCAGGAAGATATTGTAAACAAAGACAGATGCTCCAGCAAACTGCACGAAGCAGAGATCTTTTTTTTTTTCTTCTGTGTAAAGACCTTCCTTTTTGAGCCAGCTAGAAGCCCCCGAATTGCCCAAATTGAGACAGCAGCTATTTGTAGGTTTTGAAGGTTTTATGTTGTGTGAGAAGGCAAGGAGGGATTTTTTGTCAGTTGGTGGCACCGATAAAAGCACTTTGATCACAAAGGATGATGGGAGACAAAGATCAGAGAGCTGGTCCCTCCCAGAGATACCCCTCTGCCTTCATCTTCCTTTCTGTATAGCTCTTCCTCCACGCCCCACGCCACACTCACTCAATTCCCAGAACGGTCACAGTAAATGGCTATCCTGGAGTAAATTTATAACTGCCACTTCAGCTGACAATCAAATGCTATCACTAGATTCTCACTGTCTATCACTTTGGCCCCTGCGAACGGGGCGAGGGAAGGAGGGAGGTGCGATCGGGGGCGAAGGAGGGCTGAGAGAAGGTGAGGCCAGCGTGGCCAATCTAACTGTACCCGATCGATGTGAGGTTGTAAAGAGCGTTCTTTCTCCTCCTCCTCCTCCTCTCCATCTGCCCCACCTCATTATTCCACATGCTCTTTCTCTTTCTTCTCTCTTGTCGTTTTCTTCACTGAGTTTTTCTGCATCCACAATCCCTCCCCTCCCTTTCTTCTCTGAAGCCTTTTTTTTTTTTACATCCCTGTTTCTATCTATTCCCCTGTTCCTGCGCCGCCTCCACTCCCACTTCTCCCTGTGTGGGCTGGTCCATGTCAAGGGCCTCTGTCTCTCGCCCTCGTTTGACATGCCGCTCATAATGGTCAGATGGGGGAATACCACACTCTGCCTGTCTCTCTCCATCTTCTCCCTCCTCTATTCTTCTGCTCACCCTCTCCCCTGTCAGGATGTCATGCTGTTGCAAAATGGAGAAAATCAATTGAACGTGAGCTCTCTGAAGGCTGTCTGTATAGATACAGAGAGCAGATTTTTCAAGCATAGACGGGTGTATACATTTGGGTGTGTGTGTTTGTGTGTGGATGCATGTAGGAGGGAGGAGAGGAAAAAGAAAAGGAGGGGGTTACTGACAGACTCAAGCTGGGGACGTTTGTCGCCGCTCGTCACTTTTCCCGTCAGCCAGCGGACATGACAGCCAAGGCGGGTGAGAGGCGAGTGGCGGGCTCTCAGGACCCGAGCAGGAATGAGCTCAGACTGACAGATGGCTCCTTCATGCTCAGGCCATCATGATGGGACTGGGAGAGGAGCGAGTAGAGCAATGGACAAAGAAGAATTGTGGAAAGGGGAAGGAAGAGATGTCTTGTGACAGTATCAAAACCCACCAGACACTCTTCCCCAGTCTGTCTGTCAGCTTTTCTTAACAGGGTTTGCCACTGGCTTAGTGGCGGCAGTGCCAGCTAACACTTAACACAGGTAAAACGGGTCTGATAGACGTTAGTGAAAGAGCACTGACAAAGCTGATGCAACCTTGGGTGGGTTAAACCTATTTTAAACATATTTTAAAACAATGGCTGGTAGGGATGTCCTGATCAAGTTTTTTTTTTAATTTTGCCACTGATCTGTTATGAGTCATTTAATATTGAGCATATCCTGATACTGATTCCCAATCCGATACTATTTTCTTTATGAATACACACTTCAAGTACATTCAAGTTACTAACATCAATCCAGTGTATACGCTTGACCACTGATTAGCTCTGCAATAAAAAATAGAAAAAAGAATTGCATTTCTGCATCTTAAGATGTTCCTTAATGTTGCATAGGTGGTCAAGAACCTTGTTGTAAATGTAGAAATGTAAATCTGAATTGTAGTGTGGAGAA
>OMNN01028628.1:0-14483 GCA_900302755.1 Chromis chromis | reverse complement strand
ATTGTAGTGTGGAGAAGGTAGGATGTACTGTGGTTCCACAAGCTCCAAAAGATGGCAATAGCCTGTATTCATGAATGTTAGAAAATGTATTGTGGATTAGTGACCTGGGGAGACGTCACTCAGACCAGGAGTAGGTCCCTGTTGGCAAACAGAAAGCATTGTGGGAGTTTACCTAGCATCTGCCCACCATGACAAAGACTTCCTTCATGGTTAATGACCCATACCAGAGCTCCTGTGTTTAATGCAAACTGGGATCAGCTAGGACTACCTTCTCATATTCCAGTGGCATTTGTAGTAGAGCTGTCTTGGCAGCCCAAATCATGTGCTCATTGGCTAAAACAGCAATATTGCTGAGTTTGTGCGATCAGTTACTCGATTATTGATTGACAGCGCTGGTGATTATTGTCAAGCCATGTCTTCAAAGTCTGGACAGTTTCCTCACTTGAAACAGATTGATCCATCTACTGAGAGTTTTCCACTCATTGACCAAACAGCTTTTACATCCTTAGTTTCAGCTTGACAGTTCCATTTGATTTAGAAAATTATTCAGAAATTGCAACCTTAGCGCCCTGCCACAAATTGTGCTCTCCCTTTACAACAGCAGATGTAGTCAAGAGATCGGACTTACCAATCAGTTAAAAATGCTGAAGCGGAAAAATCTGATCTTTGAGATCAAAAATTAGAATTTTGAAATGATACCTGGTTTCTTATTATAATTGATGCCCTGTTGAGTATCATGAATTCAATCCCTGTAAGCTTGAAAGATGGCGGTCAAGCCAACCATCCATCTTAACTATTATGACATCTTCCAGTGAATGAGTAAGATCACTCATTTTTCACATGATCATAAAACAACATTACCTAAACATAAAATCTTTGAACATCTGCATTATTGACCACCGCTGTTGTTTCTGATAAGTGCAGTCAAATGGCTTCTTACTGATATATAGGAACATGGCACCAAACTGTCAGAAAGGGAAAAGTCCCGAAACATGCAGAGAAACTTAACCTCTTTCATCTACCATTTTGCTGTAAAGGCACAACACATTCAGTGTATTTCTAGCCTTGTCTCCTTAAAATTATGTTCCCATACAACCAAACTGCATTCTTAATTAGGTTTTGAGGGGAGCGTATATTCTCCCGTATTCATTACTTTGTGACGTATCACAATCAAAATTATTTTTGATATTTATTTTATTGCTTTATTTTCATTTTTTTCCCAGCCAACCAGTCATATATTGAATGGGGTGGGACTAATCGGCAACCACTGAGGCTGAACCAAAAGCAGTTCATTGAATGGCCACTTGAGGCAGGCTCCAGAACCAAATCAGTCCCATAGACCTCCATGTTTATATGTCTAATTTTACAGCAGAAAAAAAAAACATCTTTACCCTTGCAACCCAGAAGCAACTCCAGTGTATTCCTAAACCTTACTCAACAGTTTTGGTGCCTACAACCTGACCAAAAAGTTAATGAAGATGGGACTGAAGTCTGAGAATAATGGGCCAACACAGAACGTCCTGGGTGGAAGTCTGTGGACTTAAGCTATTCCTCCAATCTTCTACTGTGTGGCTCTTTTAGACCAGTAGCATTTCCTACTATGTCATAGTTTTACTTTACGGGGGAGAAAATGCATTTCTTTCCAAACTTAAATGAGAATGCATTTTAGTTGTATTGGAACATAGTTTTTGTGAGACATAGTTGATACTCTCAGACATTCATCATTTAGCTATTTTTCCAAGTGAAATAAGACATTATAGTTACAAGTATATTATGATTTAGGATCCAAGTACAGTTTGGAAGATGAAATACATTTATACTTGAAAGGTAAATCATGTGATTATGCTTTTTTTTTTTTTTCATTTGCCACATCTCTGCATGAAACAGGATTTTAAGGTGGAACTAAATGTTGAAGTGTGCTTGATTGAGAGATTAAATGTAGTCTAAATAAAGACAATAACATGGACACTGACGCTTGTCTTTGAGGATCACTCAAACCCTCCATCACTCCCAATTATGAGTGGAGGAGGACAAAAGGGAAGGACACGTTCTTAAACTGGGCGTCAAGCCACATGTTTGAGGCATTGGCAGGGAAGCGAGCTGTTGATGACGTTGCAAACTGACAAATACATTCATACGTGTGTCCCTTGATCATGCTGCTAGGAGGCCATCAGTAAGCTTAGGATGGCCTGGAGGGGTTGACACAAAGAGCATCCAAAAATCTCTCACAGTGTCGGACCGCTTTTGCGTGCTTCTGAGTGAAGAATGAGTCATGCAGAAAGTTTTGTGTCCTTGCAGGTGGAGAAACAGATGGGATGCAATTTTGAAATATTTGACGTGATGACTAGGGTAATATACCCATGGAGGCAACTGAGAGAAAGGTGTGCTGAATGATTATCAGAAATCTAGTGAATTACACTGATTTGATTAAAAGAAGTAACCACACTCTACCAGGCAAAAAGGCAGGAACTTAAAATAAAAGACGGTCCACAAAAGCCTCTTTTCTATTTTGATTCAGGTCACTGAAGGCAAAGCAGAAACAAAACAGACACACACAACCTTGTAAGACAAATGGGTTTTGTCATCCCCACAGAAGGCTCCCTTTTTGTCAAAGACCCAGAGGCTGCGGCTACGATGAATTGTGACATAGCCTAATTCCTTTGGAATTGCAGTACAGTCGATAAAGGAGCAAACGGTCTGGCAATGACCTCCAGGATAGTGTTATTGACCTATTTTGCATACACACTGGGTGCGAGAATGGACAGGCGCTTTATTTGTGCCGTTATTTATTGGCCCGCAACATGACTGTAATGCCTGTCCAGGGACTCGGTTGGAGTGCAGTTATAGATTATCATGATTGCTAGTTATTAGTGTGTGTGAGTGTGCATTTGTGTGTACACGCGCACACATACAGGGGATAAGAGAGATTATTCAGAGCCTTTCTGTTTGAATAAAGAAGACAGGGGCAGTCTTGTGCAAATTGTTATTGAAATAGTTTAATGCCAACCCAACTTAACTTCAAGGACAAAACTGGCACTGCAGCAGTCGGCAGCTAATACGTAAATATTATTTGTATGTATGCGCTGTGTCGCCACTGTCTCAAGACACAATTACACCACAGAGAGAAAAGTGGCAAACATTTACCTTGATATTCAGTTTTGAGTGTGAACCAATATTTTGCAGGAGCAAGACAGGACTGAAGTCTAGTCACAAACATCCCTTTTCTTTTCTCTCCACGTCCTTTAAAAAAAGACACAAGACGAGGGCTGTAGAGCCATTTCTTCAGCTACATGTCACAGTGCCAGACACTTAAGCCGTGCACTTGTTGTCTGTGGCACTGGGATGAACCCTTTCCTCTTGCATCGCAAAGAGAGCAAAAAAGACAAGGGCCACCCCTTTCCATCTCATCCCTTTTTCATCGCCTTCTTTCAGCCCTGAATCAGCATCAGTGTCGCACTTAAGAACACTTCTTGGCACCAACTCAAGGTCCTTTTCGCCTCCTTCGTCCATGGAAAGTCGCCTCTATAGTGGGCCGTGTAATTTACGCTGACAGTGGTATTGACTATATTTAACAGACTGATGAATGGCAAAAATAAATAAGACTTCCAAGAGAGCCCTGCGGACCTCCACAACAATACATAACAATTAGGTCTTCAGAGAATGAAAAGGCTAAAGTAATCTACAGGCAATTAGCTGGAACCTTCAAAGGGAAAATGGCGAAACATAACAAAAAAATGACAAAATGTGTTGCCTGCATGGAAACATTTGTAGATATTATTTGATTTATCAGTTTATAAATATTAATATCACCATACTGAGTAAATCAAAATGTTTCAGAACGATTTGTAACATTACATAAAGTTAAAATGGTAATTTTCCACTTTGTTCTTTTCCCTTCTTCCATCTAAGTTTTTCGCAGGTACATGGTATCTCCGTGGGATTAATTGCTCATTTAGTAACTCCTTTCCATATTTCACGGTTGAGAGAATATCCAAATTAGCTTTGCCATCAGAGTTCACTTCTTCCACTGGGGCTTGAATGACCACACTTTAGGACAGCACACTGAGCCAATCGGGCTCTTGTAACTCATCAGCTGGGCGGGCCGACAGCTGAAGCCGTTGTCCACTCTCTTGGCTCTGTGTTGGTGAGTTGCATCGGAATAATTTGTTGTGGGAGGATGAAGCAGATTCATTGAGATTGGGGCATTCAGGCCCTTGTTATTACGGAGACCATTTATTTCTTAGTAAATTAGAGTTTGACTGAAAGCGTCACAGGGTACCAAATGGACCCAGTCGATGCTGGTCTGGTGGACTGAGGGAAGGGCAGCAGGGTGGCAGGGTTGCAACTAAGCGACAGTTATTATTCAGATATGGACGGCACAGTGGCGGGCGTGCTGGAATCGACCTAATGGGGTGGGAAGGTGCAGTCGATGGCTTTCTCTGACGCTCCACTGCACTGATATCTCTCCTGCTTTTCTCCTCTTTCAACTCCCCCCTCCTCCTCCTCCCCCACCTCCTCCAACCGGCTATCCATCCACACTGACGTATTCTGATGACTCGTGTCATTAAAGCTAACATCCGCTGAGGAGGTAATTAGCCAAAGTATGGCATTAATCAGCGGCTAGAGCCCCTCGCGCCTGCCGGGGTGTCTGGGACGTGCTTTTGCAACCACGTTGGCCTCCTGCGGCCCCCTGCGGCCCCCTGTTCCACACATGGTGGGCATTAACCTTCGGAGGCTTGGTCATTTATCTATGACGGGCTCATGCTCTCTTGTTCACGAGCCTCTTTTCCGTATTTCTGCTACTGGGTGGACGCCGTAAATGCCAGAGCTGCGTGGTCATCTGTAATGGGAGTGTTGGAGCATGGAGAAAGGACACAGATAGTAAAGAATACTTTTGCTGATTTACGGGCAGCTGTTTCAGACAAACCGCCAAAGATGCTCCCTGCTAAAGACGTCAGCGGTGAATCCATCTCTCACCTGTTCCAGAAGAGCTTAAATGAAACCTTGTACATACAGAGCAGCTTGTGTGTTCAAGAAACAAATGCCTTCCTTGACATTGCAGTTTTGAAGCCCCTCTGTTAGAGCAACTAAATGAAGTCTGTTTAGTGTTGACCGATGGGTCATTTCTCTGTCCTCCTGCTCATCAGTGTCCTCCCAGACAAACAAATCACCGCTGCTTTGCCAAAACAAAATGGCCTCCATCAGTGCGCGCACAGTGACATCTCCATCTGCTGTCAGACAAACCATTAAAAGTGCAGGGCAAAATTTCAGCCCTGTCAGTGCATATAAAGTCTCTCATTTCTCTCCATCAGCACAGTCTACCAGTTCCGCACAGCAGAGATAGACTCAATCTAAAAACGGACTCCCATACTGAACATTTTGATTTCATTACCACCCGCCACTGAATATTCATATACTTTTTTTTTTAACTGCTGTGTCAAGTCACACCTGGAACCAGCAGGGCGTCATACATTATTCATTAGTGAAAGGCAATGGGGTGTGGTCTAATAGAGTTTACTGGGGTGCTGAGAAGCTTGGTCTCCACTTCCTGATCCATTAATGATGCATCTTCTCTCACCGGAGGTGTCGAGCTAACCTCCCGCCCATGCGACAAGGCCCAAGGGTGCTGGAGGAACTGCTCAGCTCTCCTCATTTAATTGTTCTTGTGCTGACCCAACCACGAGATTTGCGCGAAAGAACAGGAGGCAGGGAGGGGAATACTGGCAGCCCCCCGGTTTTCACTTCTCGAACCTCAGCGAGTTCAAATCCGATGCTCGCCAGGGAGTGGTGCATTGAAGGTGATGTCTACCCAGATAAAGCAAGCCATCTGCATAGACACTGGCATAAAACCTGAGCTCAGATTTGACTGGCAATATGTAAAAATGCAACAGTAAGATAAGGCAGCACACATGCACGGCTTAATACTTTCATGGGCCAAGATTTAGTTAGAACAGTTATCTAGGTCCAGTCATAAATATCTAATCAAAGCTCAAAGATTTTTTTTTTAGCCAGTGAACAAGATGCAAAATTGAATTTGGCTTCAAGAAATTACATCAGAACATTAAATCAATGAAAGAAAAAGGAGTACTGTAACTGACAGAAGAAGGTTTTTTAACATTTAAACCATGCCTTTGCAATCTAAAAGCTGTCACTAAGATTTCTCCCTTTTCTTCTGCAGGAACAGTATGTAGGTGATGACTGAGGCAACAAGAGTAAAAAACGGGTGATTAGTGAGCTGTTTGAACAGTTAATACCAGTTAAGATTTTCAGCAGTACAGCAGATAGCGAGTCCTTCATATCACCACTCCAACTTTTCTAAAGTTTCTTGTGAATTTGCACCTTCTTTTTCTTTTCTTTTATGTCTGGCAGGCAGTGATCTTAAACTTTGCAACTCATTATGGTTAACTATGCTATAATTCTGCTTTAGGTGCAGACACTTTAATTGGCTGAGGCATGTGAGGCATGACACATTTTTCTCTGAAAATGCCTTGGCTTGGATTTTGCCACCTATTTGCCCGTTGCCCTGCCACTATCTTCCGAGTCCCGCCACTGGGGAGAGCAAGTCCCCCAGGCCTAGATGGCAGAAGAGACCAGGGTTCTCTCTTAGTATGTGACACATGTAACCTCACTACCTTTGATGGACACCAGAGGCATCTGTCACACAAGGTTTAGGGCCCTGGATACAATATTTAGACTTGAAACACCACATCAGAGTGTGATCAGGGGTCACCTGCCATCATATGTCATGAGCCTCTGCCCCCGACCTTTTCACCCTGGAGTGACAAAGGTTGCACTGTGCAATAATCCCATGGGTATTAAAGGCTTTGTCCAGCGTCCCATTCTCATGTCTGACCTGAGCCACACAACTGAGTGGTAAAGCCAGTGCTAAAGTGCATTAAATACATTTCTGTTGATCCCGATTTGATCAAAAAGTCCCAACTTTTCTCCAGTAATCTCCAAGTTAGGATTCCTGACATTATTATCATTATTGTTTAGTTCAATTAAAGTAATAAAAAAGTGAGATTTTTGGGGTGCGGGTGGTGATAAAAGCTTGGTAAAACAATGACTACATAAATAGTAGAGTAAGCTAACATTGTTTCATTAAGGAAATTAAATTCAGCATCCACTTATACCTCACAACTGACTAAAGCAACTCTTTTAAACTGTGTAAGAGGAGAGAAACAAGGCGTAGGACTTGATTTACTCTAAAGATATCTCAGTCAGCTGTGGCCATTGCCATTTGCTTGTTCTATCTTTGCTCCAGAGGCTTCTTTCAACTTGACCTCATGAATATACTGTTGTTCCAACATTTTTTGCATAAAACCAGCTATCAGGAGCCTGTACCCAACTTGAATTCTTCCAAAGTCCTTATAAACCAGACCTGACACTGTGCTCTTTTTTGAATATGCATCTGTGTTAAGCTAACAAATTTTGCTCTTAGTTCGTCGTGGTGCAAGGTAAAAACAGAATCCTTGATTGTTTTAGCCATTGCATGCACTGTTGATGCATGCCTATGACATGATATATGCCTTGCTGTCGATTCTTTTTTAAGATTGTAATCCTTACACAGAATTTGCATCTGGAACATCAGAAACTTTTCATGCACCCTTTTTAGGTTGTTCCACCATACTCCTGGTTACTGGCCACTACTCTGTTTCCGCCCCTTTGGTTGCCTTCCTCTTTATCTCTGGCAAACAAACTAATGTTGGTTGATGTAAAATGGATTGCTAGCATTGTAATGTTGCCACAGAAACCAGATTTAAAACTCTGAGATACTACAAAATACAGAGAAATGCCGCTGATAGGCGTATTGAGCAGTGTGTGATCTAGTTTGTCGAGGCCTTGAATGTAAGAGACCTTCATTACAAGGTAAAGGTAATATTTTGAGCATTTGCCCGACCTGTTCCTGACAGTCCAGATGGATTGTTCTGTACTCGTCTGTCTGCCCTCAGTCCATCTTTCCTATCTAAGATGGAAGTGGGGAGGCATTTGTAGGCGCCCAGTGGGTGCTGCGATACTAACTTTTGCCTGTCCTCTGCACCCTCTGAGACTGGGCTTTGTTTGAGCAGCAGCTGGCTGCTCAATCAAACCCTGACCTTTTCTTTCCTCTGACATCCGACGTCAGGACCACCACATCGACTAGTTTCTTCTCTATAGCAGCCACAGTGTTTGTACTGTATATCATATCACATACTCACCCATTTTGAGGACAGAACTGTTGTCTGTTCCGAGGAAGAAGAGTAAACAAATGGCTTTCAGTTACTATGGAATTTTATGAGAGAGGAGGATTGGCTTTTTGACAGCAGGCTTTTTTTAAGCCACGACTATAGAGACCCAGTGAAAGAAATGAATAGATGAATGAATAGAAGAGGGGGAGGGGGCAATATTGATCATGTTTTATGAGCTCTCCAGACTGACTGGTGAGGCGACGGCAAGGAGCTGCCACTTGTGTTTTTGTCCAGAGATCCTCCATCACGACGCTCATGTCCAAGGTAACAATCAATCTATCAATAAAAAGCAAAACAAACAAAAGGCAGAAAATGATGCATCACCCTAACACCGCCAACCCCTTCTAGTCGCCGCAAACAAAAACAATGACTACCAAATAGATTTGAGCAAGCGTACGCAGGCCTTACTGCAAACAGGGGATGGAGAGAGGGGGGGGAGCGGTGGCGCTAAACACAATTCAGCCTTATCATGTCTCGTAGGCTTCCCTCCCTGAAATGATTGTTTCACTCAAATGAACAGATTGAATATATCATGCATCCTTGGTGTAGATAGAAATAAATCTTTCAAATCTGCTTTTTCTTTTTTTTCCTTTTCTCTTTTTTTTCAACAAAGCAATTTCTTAGCCGGCGTCCCTCTGACTGAGGGGGCCGTCTGTCATAAATTCACTCCGGCAAGTGCATAAATCTCCCTTACAGATAACATCAGGTGTGGATTGACGAGAGCTAGAGAGCAGCAGGGACATGGTAAAGTCTATGCGTGTTTGCACTGCAGGCGCAAGTCTTTCCGAGTGTGCACACATTTGCTAAGCACCTGAGACTATTTACTGTGTGTGTGCATTTTGTTGCAAGGTTTTATAGGTGCATCTGCTGTCTGTCATTTATTTTCTACATTATACACATGTTTGCTGGCTGTGTGGGAGATTTATATGATTGATTTTAATGGGTGATTATCCACCTGCCACAATGCAAATGATCTGTCCTAAATCCGCAGTGGACAGCTCGGCCTCATGTGCACTCGTTTCCATGAGAGTCCATTTGTCCCTGGTAATACATGCGGTTATATTCAACTTTGTCCATCATTGTCCTGCCCCATTTTTCATTTAATCCCCATCATCTCTCCCACACTCTCATCCTTTTGTCTTCCCCTTTCTTTTCTCTCCCTCCAGCTTCCTCATCCTTCCCCGCCTCCCTTCCCCCTTGTCCCTTTTTCTTCCACTCTTTCGTTTCCCTCTCTCCCACCATGCAGCCCCGCGGTTACTTTCTGACTTGTGTGCAGTTTAATAATCATTAGGACGGGGCCCCTAATGAATAAAGTCACTTGGACTAATTGCTCGCAGTGTTTCAAGATACGAGAGAGCATGGGATGGAATGAGAAAAAATGAGAACGTGGACGTTTAATAGCTTGTTGGCGGAATTTTAAAGAGGTAATTAGAAGCACTTACAGTAGGATGACCACACACCGCTTGTTTGTTTTTTCGCAGGACATGATAAATCTTTGGGTTGATGGAGCGAAACGGCGCTAAGCCTCGGAAAAAGAGTGTGGGTGAAAACAGAGAGAAAAAGAATTTCAGGATCATTCGGGTAGAAAATTAGACCACCAGGGACGAGAGGGGGATCCATTTCTCTCTATGATCTGGATATTTGACTGGGTTAAGCATGACAGCCACTTGCAGATATGTGTATTTAACACATCTGCGGTCCCAAAAAAGTAATTTCTCATGCCTTAAACAATTGCATCAGGTCAATACATGCCTTAGGCCGGCACACAAACACAGTCATAGCGCCACTCAAACCTGAGAAAAAACAAGAATTGAAAGTTTCGTCCCCTCAACAGAAAATTGTAAGCGTCATGAGGTGAGGACCTTGTCACTCTGGATCAAACATATTAGTAGCCACCTAAGTGGTGACCAGGTGTAGCTTAGCCCTGAGGCGACACAGTATCCTGGGGAGTTTGCGAGCAGAGCAGTGTGTGTGTGTGTGTGTGTGACTGTGTTTTCCTTCCAAAACGCTCTCAAAGGAGAACGCAGGTGTATTGATTTTCAGCGCTGGCCATAGAAAGGAGCCAGATATTGGCATTAAACCCTTTTGACATGTTGCTCCCAATGAACAACACATTGTACACTTGATGTGACACACAAGCAAAGCACTTGTGCACAGTTTGAATAGCACTGTGAGTGTGGATCTTCATCATTTCTCTCTAAACTTAAACTCCGCTCAAATTCAGCCAAAGACAAAAATCACCCAGACTTAAATAAAACATACACATCCAAACATTTTCATTTATCACACCTGCATATTGTGCACAGGCGTACCTCCGCACCCGATAAGCCGGGCATGCAAAATGGGCTGCCTCTTCACGCTAAAACATGGCCCGAAGCGCTCTCTCATTCTCTCTCCACCTCTTTCTCTCTGTCTCTATCTCGCTCGCTCCATTCATCTTTTTCCACCATCAAGGCGTTACCAATTGGAGGAAACTGATGTTTCCTCTTGCTTCACATCCTGGCTAAATTTCTTTACCCTTTGATGTTTCTTCTTCGAGTGGCGACCCCTCATCCCGAGGAACAACCGTGGTGACAAACACGCACGGATTCCGAGTCACTTTGTTCCCTAGCAACGGAAGACTGTATTGTCCCCCTCCCCAATCTTTGGTCCTCGGTTTCGCTAACACCCCCGGTGAAAGTAATGTGAAGATTGCTTCCAAGCCTGACAGGGCATAAGAGCGGGGGAGGTGGGTTTGAGTGTCCATCAAGGACGATGATGGGATTGGACGATGAAGTGAGGGGGTTGGGGTTATGGCTAGTAGCTGATGGCCGTTTGGCTATCACTTAAGCAACCAGTTATGTCAAGAATATCCCCCTACCACTCCTCTGATGCTTTGTTTTCTTCCTCTCTCACCTGTTTATTTCTAATTTCTGGCTTTTTTGGGACAACTTTGTGCCCTTATTGGACAGTGAAGAGGCAGACATAAAAATATGTTGCACCAAAGAAGTTCCTCTGAAAAACCATGCTGGCAGTGTTCTGTGCTGATTGTACCAAGTAATGGGCGTTTCTCTTTCTGGAAAGAGGTGATTTTTTTTTTTTTTTTTTTTTTGCAAGGCTTTAAGCACAACAAATACAATTCCATTCTCCTCCATTGTATTGCAGTGGCAGCCTAAATTTCAGAAATATAAATCGCCAACCACCACCACCAGTGCTGCATGAAATGAAGCATTAAGACCCTACATTAGCACTAGGGAGTCACTGTTCTTCTTAATGCACACACACAAATTCATAAAAACAGCTACACACTTGGGCGAGCACTCTGTAAAAACCATCAGATATATTTATTTGCATAACCTTTCTTTATTTTTTTCCCCCCTGACTCTCACTTCAGTATTTTTTGCCCTGGAAAAAAACCAAAAAAACATGCAGAATGCTTTATGTATGAGCATCAGGGCAAGTGTTGTTATTTGCTGAGCCCCCGTGGTGGGCTCCATTCGAGGATACTCCCCACGATGGATAGCTGCCATACTGTAGCCCCAGGAGCAAGACTGCAGAAATGTACAGGAGGTGCATTGAAGAGCTTTCATAGCTGTTTTCCAACCTGCACAATCCAGAGATAGGTCGCTTGTTTACCGCTCTGCGTGGGGTACTGATGTAATTCAGTGACTGCCAGATGTCAAGAGAGGCAGACGGCCTCAAATACAGATGGCTGTTTGTGTTTCAGATTATTATTTGCTGGGTGTAAGCGGGTGATTACAGATTAAGGGTTTTGTTTAATGGTATTGATAGTAAATGTGTGCATTGAAGGAGGGAGGAGGGAGGTGACACACTGCAAATTTATCCACATGCATGAACTGCGAAGCATGCAATGACGAAAGCAAACCCCTCGAATGAATGAGCTTGCTTATAGAGCCACAGTTCCGTCTTGCCACACTGGCTTTAGGTCATGTGGGCGACCCAGCTAAACATGCACAAAGTTCACGGCCAGATAGGCAAGCTTGCCATGTCAGGTATGCCAGCCGCTCAGTATTCTCGTCCCAGTTCTTATTCGAGGTGCATTTGGAGCCACCTGTCATTACAAGCTGACACTCATTTAATTCAATCTGCCGTACCACTCAAGATTGATGTTGGAGGATGTTATGACCCCAAGAAAAACAGCATTTTTCTGTAAGATGAGGCCAGTAACATATCGTAGATATCGTTTGGGTTGGATTTATGTATTTTATTACATATTATTAATTCATTTAAGGTTTTTAGTCCTTAAACTGCTACTAAATGTTTGACTCGGTTGTAAATCGGCTTCATGAAATGCTAGTAGTTAACTCAAGGTTCTGTCGCGCTTAAGTCAAAAGGGTAGTCAGCCAAAGGGTGAAATAAAACGTGATTAGTTGCAGCAACTTCAGACCATAAAATGGGATCTTGTTTGAACAGTTGTATTGCTTTAATTCCATTGCCCTGAACAATCGTTGATAAATTGAGCCAGTTGCCTCAGAGACAAGTGGCAATAAAAAAAAAGAGCATTTCTAATGTTTTCTTGGCAAAAGGACGTCTGCTTGTGAGAGCCCTGAAATAAAAACAACCCTCCCTTTGTTGATATCAATTACCAGGTGACTGTTAATCAATTGTAGTGACGGCATAATGATTTGTTGTCGGATGTTTGAGGAATGAGCAATGGTTGCTTGAGTTGATTTTCTCTCTTTCTCCTTTTCTTCCTTTTTTTTTCTTCTTCTTTTGGGTTCCTGTTGACATTTCCCTCTCGAGACAAAGACAACATGAGGTAAACAGTTTCCTTTTGGGTTGGTTTCATCTCCATTTGGATCCCCCCGTTGTTGGGCAACTCCTTTTAAGTAACAGAGGAGAAACAGATTGTTCTTTTGCTCTGTAATTTTCTACTGATGGGCTCTGCCAGCTCCGTCTGCAGCCACAAAAGCCCGCTTGACAACTCGACAATTACCGCCACTCAATTGGGATGGAAATGCTGCTGCTGCTGCTGCTTGTTGTTGTTGCTTGTCCGGCCTTCCAAATGGCACGGCGCTAGATGTTTCACAGCGGATCCAGATGCAATTCAGCATACTTCTACTGAAAACCGCCTGATGCTGGTATGATTGACTGAGGGACAATAGTCACTGAAATTAAAAGGCAGTTCAGGAATCCAAGAATTTGGAAGAAGTCTTCATGTTGCTGATGTATTTGCTGAGTGGTTTCCTTAATTTTCAGTTCCCCAATACACAGATAAAGAGTCTTATTTTATGGTTAGTTAGTTTTGATGAAGAATTAATGGGGCTTTCAAACATGGGCCAGTTATGAGGTGGAAACTGTTGATCGGGATACTGCGACACATATCACGCGTGCTAATAGGAGCTCCGTCGCTGCTAACTAAACTATTTGCCCATCATTATCATTCCAAAACACACGTGTATTACTTTTGAAAGTGCTGTACTAGTGGTTTTTCCATGATAGACCTTAAGTTTGACTGGTCCTCCTCCCTTACACTATTCCATTATGCTGCTGTCTCCAGAGCAGGAGCATAGTTCTATTTGGAGCCCAGCAAAGCTCTCAGCTAATGCCCCCAGGGATGCAGCATCATATCTGGCCAGGAGCGATGCAGAGACGTCTAGTGGTGGAGGCTTTGTGGCTCGCCTTTTACCAGCACATCTGGCTCCAGAAGATTAGTGCGCTACTGGACCCCAGGAAAATACACATCACGTGTACTTAAAGGAACACAAAAACAACAAGCCTCAGAAATGCTTTCCGGAGCAGTTTGTTGGAGGGGGGGAAAGAAATAAAGCCCTGCCATAAACAGATTTTGAGTGTGTTAGAAAATGAATGCGAATATAAATGTAAATATGCAGAAATTAGATTTTCTCAGAGAACAGGGAGTTAATCAAGTGGAAGTTGCTTTTTAAAACATGCCATCAGTCGCCCTGGGTTCCTTCTCTTGTCTCACTTGCCCTCTAATGTCTCTCAGCACTTTAGGCTTTTAATGCGCATCTTTGAAAAATGCCCGTCTGACCGGCACATCCATTTTTCCTTTCCTCCTTAATGACAATTGTGTATTTATCTGTCCCTGGTTTGCCGCGCCGTTGGTAAATAATACACTCTAGAATGATGAACAATCCATCGTTGGACATGTTACGGCAGCCTCGTAATGAACTGAAGTCATTTGTGTGGCAGTAATTACACACTCCTCTGATTAAAGATGGCTGCGCTGGATAGTATTTGGGTAATTATTCCCTTTTGCTCTATGTGATAAGCTCATAATGTCCAGCAATG
>OMNN01028625.1:0-18991 GCA_900302755.1 Chromis chromis | reverse complement strand
ATCTATCTATCTATCTATCTATCTATCTATCTATCTATCTATCTATCTATCTATCTATCTATCTATCTATCTATCTATCTATCTATCTATCTATCTATCTATCTATCTATCTTTCTATCTATCTATCTGTCTGTCTATCTGTCTGTCTGTCTCTCTCTGTTATTGGAATCATTACATTCTGCTGATAAAATGTGAAAGTGTATTTCCAGACATATACTTATAAACTCTAAGCTGAAGATAAAGTGTACAGTAAATGTACCTTATTGTCTCTGAGTTTCTTCTCCACAGCTACTTAAGTAGTATCAGGGTATAAATACACTTAGACTCCACCTGCCCTTCCACATGACAATAATTCACCAGGGCTATATTCAGCCAAGTAGACTACATATCATGGACACCACTTTATCTCTAAAAGCTGTTCGGACACGTTTCATGCTGACGATTCTGCAATAATCTTTCTCACTTGAAACACGCAGGTTTAAGTCTATGTCAGAAGCTCAGAAACATCTGTTGTGTGCCACTCTATCTTCCTATACTGCACAGCTTAGAGTCATAGTGCAAGCTGTCCCAGAGCCCCAGACCAACTCTGCACTAGGGATTAAAGACAGCTCTTTAAAAAGCTCTGGATTATTTCCCATGCCCATGTATACTTTAGCTCTGACTACGGCATGCACACTGGAGTTTTCTCTGTTCCTTCCAATAATTTATGCCATAAACAAAACACATTTCTGGGTCATAAATTTGCAGTCAACTCTCTGGAGCATCAGCTCTGAGTTGTTATGCATGCCTCTGCTGCCCAGTGCAGAGCTGCTGCCTCTGCCTCCACATCTCTGGAGCACATCTGGACTCTGTCATATTTCATTTTGTTAAACACGACGGCATACAAGCAATTACAACCATCTAACCCAAGGGGAAGGTGGGGAAGGGAAGGCACGTGATGTAAGAGGTGATCAGTTTGATGTATTTAATATTTAACATTTAATCCTCCGACCTAAACTTGTGCAATTTGAAACCTACAGCATAGCAATGTATTCATGCATCGTATTTCTATCCCATTTATTCGAAGAATGCACACAAATAAGTAGCCTGGTGTTGCCATTTGTCAGAACAAATCATTCCCAAGCCATTGCGCAAAAGCCTTGGAGTGGGGAAAAACGCAATACGTGTTTCTGTTTAGCTTAGAAATCACATCTGGAGGTGTTTGGAGCAGAACATAGAGAAGGATAAACGCTGTGAGCAACCCTCGTTTTTCCCCTTGCCCAATAATCACCACCAATGGAAATGCGGTTGGCCCGCCCCTGCCGGTCTATTGTGAATCCGCGTCTACACAAGAAAGCCACTCTTCCAGCCTTGGCACCAAAGTGGCGCACCACGACACGCACAGCTGAACGAGGAGTGCGCCTTTGGAGATGTTTCATTGTCAAGCCACGATTTCTGGTGAGAGACGCGCTGCTTTGTGCTTTCATTGTGTTTTCCATGTCACCAAACGGGCTCTGCTGCGCCTTTTTACCGCCAACTGCTTCTTTCGGCTTTAATCTGACTCCATTGTTTCGAGGCACAGCGAGGTTTAGGAAGTCTTTGAATTCGGCGACAGACTCGTTTAGTTTCAGGGTATTTTTTTTGCTCTTGAATAAATCGACGGACAAAGAGTTTCGATGTCAGGAAGGCGTTGGACTTGGAGAACTGCGCACCGTTTACTTTTGTTCGTGAGATTATGATTGTGGTTATTTTGCGCTTTGATAATTTGTCTCACATATATGATGCCTCACCGGGCAAATGAGCGATGGACACGGAGAGAGGATGTGGGGGGAATAGCAGTATTTAAATGGGAATCTGATCATTGCGTTCAACTTTTTGATGGCCATTAGATACCGATTTGTAATAAGTTGGTGGGAGACATCAGTGGTGTGATGGTGAGGACGGAGCTGTGAGTTGTAGTGTAGTTATGGAGAGAGAGCATGGGCTCCGTCAGGCCGTGCTGAAGGTGTGGATGTTTGTCATGTGTCTGCACCTTGAGAGCTTCAGCCTACAGTGTTTGGCTCTGTGCTGGAGCGGAGATGCGTCGCCGTGGCTCTGGACATTTTCAGGGCAGCTCCAGCTCCACGGCAGCGCACATTTGTTTGCGCGCTATTTTCCAAAAAGAAGAGAAACAGATGCGCCGTAATGTCAACAGTCGATTACTCATGCAACACTGCGCGAAAATGTGCGCCCCCGCAGATCGGTAGGGGCTGAGCGTTGAGACCCCTCTCCTCTCCTCTCCTCTCCTCTCCTCTCCTCTCGAGCAGCTCTTAGGAGGCAAACCGAGGAGTTTGGCAGCTTCCTGTTCAGCACCGCAGACAGAGACACAATCCCGACTTGTCCACACCCACTTCTGGTCCACGTTACACCGCTGCCCTTCTCTCCCCAATCATAGGGAGTCTGCCTACGCTTTATCAGTGTTAGTGCAGGTTGACTTGCTCTCGCCCAGGAGGCATTTGAGTGCTTATTGGATGTGATATACAGAGAAAGTCGCTATAAACAGCAGCTGAGGACCGGTGTGATGTTTGTTGAAGCTCAGGTGCAGAGCTCTGTGTTCTTACTCTCTGTGGGAACTGCGTGTAGTAAGTGGAATGAAAAAGGGATGTCAAGGGGCCTCCATCTGCAACCTATGAAGGGCTCTTATTTTATACATGCGGCTTAAAATGGATTTCCTGAATTTGTGGAGTAAGTTATTCATGAAGCCAGGCCCCAAGTCATACACAATTAGATATGGATTATCAAATTAAATATCTAGCCAGCAGCACAATCAAGGAGGCAAAGCTAGGATGTGTGTAATTAATCATCCTTATCCTCCCATTGTTATTCACCACATGTGGCTGAGACTCATCATCTGTAATCATGATAAGTGTTGGTGGCTTCATCTCCCCTTTGGACCACAGCTTCTACTATCGTACAGCAGTGACTGGTCTGTGCTGCGAAATCACCAAGACACACATGCAAACGTCCTGCACGACAGAGACTGTGTTGGTGTACGAGCCAGTGGCTAATAGCTCGTGTTTGCCTTTGTGCTGTGCTGTATATGTGAAGGGCGCTGTCATCTTGAAGCACAGCTGCGTTGGTTGATGCTGAAATGGATTTGGGTGGAAAGCAGGAATGAGAGCGTTGGTAGGAGAGAGTGGTTGGACAGAGGAGAGACAGAGAGAGAGAGAGAAGGAGAGTGAAAAAAAAAGCTAGGGTGAGGTGGAGAGAACATGCCTGCTGGCTTCCTGTCTTGACACATTACAGTTCCATAGGTTGATAGTGCACCGGCACAGCTGAATTTAGATAAATAGCACTTCTTGTTCTCCACTGTCAACTTGGGTATTTGTCTGTGTTTTGCCCACATCATTGTATTCATGGATCCAGCAGCAGCAGCAGATGGATGTTATCTCTTGGTTCAATCGCCATCTGATAGCTAATAGTGCATATGCCATGTGCCTTTACCTGAATTGGTGCTCTACCTGTTGGATAATCTCTGATACAGCGCAAGATAAAAACCCCTAGCAGACCTATAGGCTAAAATGTACCATGGGCCACCTTTAAAGAGCCCATACTTTGCACATGTAGAGGTTTCAAATTGTATTTTTGGACTCTACTAGAATATGTTATATCTTTATTGTTCAAAAACACGTTATTGTTCTCATACTGTACATTGCTATAGCACCTCTTTTCACCCAATGATCTGTTTTAGCTCCTGTCTCTTTAGGGACCCCCTTCAGAAAAGCCTCGTCTGCTCTGATTGGAAAGCTGGCCAGACGAAAGCAAGGTTGGTTACCATCGTAACCAGAGATCTCTGAGTGTAGGGATGTAGCACTAGCAAAAGCAACTCTAGTGAGGGGACAATGGTAGACTGCAAGGGATGTTCAGTATTTGATTGATGGTCAAACTAGCTACCAGCCAGGCATAATGTGTTACATGGTGATGTAAATTAGTAACAGATGAAAAGCCTGGATTTCAAACGAGGTGTTTCAGGCAGGTTGGGAGCAACAGTTTCTGTGAGAGAGCATGACTGTTTGGTATGAACTCTGGACTTTGTAAGCTTGCAGGTGTTTCACATGCACACTAAAAGAAAAGGAAAAACCAAAAAGCACAATATGGGCTCTTTAAGTGCATTTTCCATTAATTTATTTCGCCCCTAAAAACCAATCAGTATCCATACGCAAAAATAAAGATAAGAGATTTTAAAATAACATTTTACATTTTAAAACCTTTAAGTAGTTTGTAGCCAAGAGTTTGTATTTGAAGATCGATATCACTCACAATATACCATGTGTTATATCTTGTTTGTTTAATCTGCACAAAAACTACAAGTGTAAAAACAAGAATTTGACATTTTAGGGGCAGCTCTATAGACTAGCAGAGATTTCAGGAAGTTACTGGCCACCGTCAAGAACCAACCCAGCACCCAGTAATCTGTGAAATTGCAAATTAGTGTCCCTGGACTTGGCTTTTTGTATTTCTGGGTAAACTACAAAGATATATAGCTTTGAACTGTCAACTTTACCGTTACTGTGGGCAGATTTTTATCATATCTAGACATAGGTAGGTAGGCTCACCTTTTGCCTAAGTTTCCAGTGTTTGTGCTAAACTAAGCAAACTAGCTACTGGCTCTACAGTAGTTCCACGTTTACCCTACAGACATGAGAGTGGTATAGACCAAAAGTAGCTAACATGTTTTTCCAACAATGGTAAACTATTCCTTGGCCCTTACCATTTCCATTTATATTGTGTTTTAGGGTACATATGGCCTTTTACCAATCAGATTTCCAACTAAGCCAAATATAAGTAAATATAAGTGAACCTGGGCCATTCGAGGTGCGTAGTTCATAATCCTGCCTTGTGTGCATGATAATTCTTGATTACATGGGCAATCTCTAAATTCAATGACCATATCTGCTATGTGACACTTTGTATACAATAAAAATCCTCTCTTCTCTCTTTTGTGTTCTCACAGATTGATTGACAAGCCTGCTGTCTCATAGCCACCATGATAGCCACAGGCGGCCTGCTGCGCATGAACAGGCGCCAGGATTCACTCCGATCTAAAAACCGAGCAGAAAACAAACGAAAGCGGAAATCCAAGAAAAAAAAGAAGAATGACATAGTCGTGGTGAAGGGGAAGCTAAATTTCTGCTCCGCAGCTGGTTTGGTGGCCGCTGTTGGAGTCGTAGTTCTCATGGTTGGGGTTTCAATGGCTGTACTGGGCTACTGGCCCAGCCAGAATCAGCAGGAGTACCAGGAGCGCCGCAGAACTGGAGCATACCATGCCAACAGGATGGGCTACTCCAAAAGTCCTCCTGTTTCCTCTAACTCGACCCATGATAAGACTCCCTTTGGCCAGACAAATATTTTCAACCAGAGCCATTCTAACAGTAGTGTCCAGAACCCTTCCCCTCGCTGTGGCTTACTTTGTGACTTCCTGGATAATTATCTGTACTCAGACAATCTGAAAGTCTTTGGACCGCTGGTGATGGGAATCGGCATTTTTCTCTTCATCTGTGCCAATGCAGTCCTCCATGAAAACCGAGACAAGAAAACTAAAATCATTAACCTGAGAGATATCTACTCCACAGTGATAGATCTGCACAGCATACGGTCGAAGGAGTACACCCCTCTAAACGGCATGGTGAACTATACACAGTCGAGGAGTGCAGAGGGCCCGTCTGGTTCATTCCCTGCGAGTGGGATGCTTACTCGCAGTTCCTGGCCTTCCACTGGACTTGGTTTCCAGGGTGAATTAGAGGCCGATGAGGTGTTCAGACGTTCCTCACTGGCCAGCAGGCCACGTAGCTGGTCCAGAGATGTCCAGACCTTCACAGACACTGTCTACAGCATCTACAAAGACTACAGCAATAGCAGTGAGCATGCTCCACAGCCTCGGCAGTGGGAGACCACCTCCATCGTCACATCCTCTGTAAACGCTTTCACCCTCCCTGTGATCAAACTGAACAACTGTGAGGTGGAGGAGTCTGAGAGAGCACAGGCACAGGGACGCTCCCAGGAAGAGGTTGTTATTGAGGCTGCTGCTGCACACATCAGTGAGGAAGGACAGACCAGCAGGAGCCAGATCGACGACATGGACTGCAAGCAGGAGGAGGCCTTGATGATGGATTCCTCCCCACCCCATCAGAGCCATGAGGAGATATCCACAGACATGGCTAACCAACAGGGGGCACTGCAGGCTCAGCCTCAACTGCAGTGGACTCAGCTATTTCCTCCATCACCTGTTGCCACGGTGATGGGGTCACAGCTGTCTCTCAACTCCCTCATGGATCAGCCCAGGTCTGCACGCCGCTGCAGCCTGTCCCTGTCTGCGTGTCGTCAAGGTGACAGAGCCAGGCGTTTCAGCTGCCCCCGTCTGGAGCGCTCCAACAGCAAGGGCTACATCAAACTGACTGACCTCGGGGGCGAGTCCTTCGAAGCCCCCGACACAGACACTTCTTTAGTGGCCACAGAACAGGGAGTAGCAATGGACACTGCAGCAGCAGAACCAACAGCAACAGCGGAGGAAGAAGCTCAGGGAGAAGATGATCTGGTGACACCCAGCACCTCTGCAGAATCCTAGGCATTCTTTTTGCTGATACGTCTCTTCAAACTCTTTGATGTCTTGTTCTTTGCTTCATACTTTCTTCTGCGATTGCTGATGTGAAGCTGGCTGTTCCAGAGGAATGGAAACATGGAGAGTAAGCAGCTAAGGACTATTGAAACATAGCCATGGACATTCAAGAGCAAGGCTCTTTATAAATAATTCACATCCACAGCTCAATAGCTCAATATTCAGATGTAATTTTCTATTTTTTTTAATGTAGCAAGAGCAATACTAAAGACTTGTAAGGAGTTTTAGTAATGATTTATAAAAAAAAGAATGAAAAAAAAGAAAATGTGAAAAGAAAAAAAGAAAAGAAAATCAGATTTTATGACTTAACTTTTCTTTTGTATAACAGTAGGGCAACCATTGTAGCTTGTAGAATTTCCAAAACTGTCACTGAAGACTGCTGTCCAAATTGTTGTACTGTAGCATTAAGACATGCCACAGAAAGCTAAATAGTCTGGCTTTATTTCTCTACATTGTTATGTGAATACCACGTGAATAGGTGAACTGAACTGAATCTCAGGTAGGCGTTTGTTTAGGATCAGGACCTTAAAGACAAGGTCTTCCCTATGTGCACACTTGTTTATATCAAGCATTCATGGTTGAATAAATTTGACTGTAACACCTCTGTCAGGTCTAATAGGCGTCCTTGTGTGAAATTAGATGAAATGCAGCGAATGCAAAATAGTTTGTTTGCTCCAAATAGTTTTACTTGCATTAAGAAAAATTAAAAAGATGAAAAACTGAAAGTTGGACTATGACTGATTAAGTGTGTGGCAAACCTGCTGATAGTAGAGCATGTTGTCTTTTGATGTAGCAGTGCCTCCATTACTGGAAAACACTGCAGTGGTATTGATGTTGCATTATGTGGGCA
Organism: Chromis chromis; assembly: GCA_900302755.1. NCBI lineage: Eukaryota > Metazoa > Chordata > Actinopteri > Pomacentridae > Chromis > Chromis chromis. Next base: position 11,507 of record OMNN01028625.1, on the reverse strand, counting down.
AACTGAACTGAGACCAGTGGTCTATAAGGGACCTTCACATCTATCTTCTCAATAACTTCTTGATAGATGGGTAACAAATGAAAAGGTGTCTTTTGGCCAACAATGGAACACTGTCAAACACATTGTTCTGGGCTGAGATCTGATGACTGCAAATCCATTTTATACTCAGCAAAGCATTCAGCGATTCCCTGTATATAAGTATTTACATTTGTTTAATGTTTCTCTACTTCCGCTTAGAGAATTATTTCCATACATTTAGCCCCTTTCTTTATGCTCTTCAACTACATACTACATTAGTTTATACTACCAGTACTGCAATTGAAATGCTTCCCACAAAGCTCTCTACCTTACAGAGTGATTATGTGTGTTTCATGGAGCAACAAGGGTGTTTAACAGGCTCCTAGTCTGGCTGAAAAGAATCCAGATACAGTGCATTTACTCTGCACTGTACTTAGTACTTCTGGTTTGTGCTACTTTATACATGTCACTTATTGCATATTTACACACATTTCATCACACCCTACTGCAATTCAGAGGAAAAATACTGCATTTTGCACTCCACTGTTCATAGTTACCTTCATCTTTAGAGTCCTTCTCTGGTCAGTGATTTAGCCCCTAAAAACTCATCTTTGTGCATCAAAGTTAGCCTCATAGCATAAATGCCTAAGTCATATTTTGGCCAAATTGTGATATCTTCCTAACTCTGCTCTCCTAACACTGCTGATTGACTGTACATTATTTCCTATGTCCTCAGCCAATCAGAATGCTTGTTACATTCCAAAATCACTATCTGCCAAAGTCCTCTCTTCCACTTAGGCCTTTTTGGCGCTACACAAAGATGGCTTTTCTGAAAAACTTAAAACATGACTTAGGCAATTGTGCTATGAGGCTAACGATATTTAGAAGTTGTTTTCTATGAAAATAATCCCTTGCTGTCTTAGAATGTCTTAGATATAACTCTAGAGTATGCAGCTCTATGAAGTTCCCACTTCTCTCCACCCGCCCCTCCCCACTGACTGCAACCAGTGCACACCAGCTCACTTACAACTTTGCTCAAATACTATTAAATTACTCCGTGCTACACAATGGCAGTTAAAAGTATTATAATTAGCATTAGGTCAGCCATAGCAGACACTGATTCTGAAGAAGAACAAAGATACAGAAAGCCCCATCCTAAAAGATGACAGGATAGGTTCCTTAGGTTTGTTATGTATGGAATCCCAAAAGTGCTAATCTGTGTTTGTGAGCCTCTCATTGCTTCACTGTAGCTTTAAGATGGAAATGTTCAGCGAGGGTTCTGACTGCTTATTTTGCTAATGTCTGCCAGCATATAAAAAACACTATTTTGTATGGAAATGTTAACATGGTAAGAAAGTTGATTTTCACCAGATGGGCTCTTTAACAGTAAGCATCTTTCCCTGCACAGTTAGACAAGAAAAGTCTTGTCATGATCAGATGTCTTATTTTGGGAAACCACCCAGGAGCAGTTACTAACTGTTCTGCTGCAGTTCATTATGTTGGCATTTGTTTTAGAATGTAGGGCAGGATTGTTTTAGTCTTATAAAATATAGAACAGGGATGAGTTGAAACTAACAACAATATAGTGATAATAATTTAGCCTTTATTTATCCCCTTGGGGAAATTCAACTTGTGCATTTCACCCATCCTACTATACATACAAGTAGCAGGAGCAGTGGGCTGCCGCGGTGCAGCGCCCGGGGAGCAGTCAGGGGTTAAGGGCCTTGCTCATGGGCCAAACAGTAGTCGCAGTGGGATTCAATCCTCTGACCTTCTGATCAGTAACCAGGGGCTACAAATGAGCTCCAATCCACCAACTATAACATTAAAATGCATTTTAAACATATATAAAAGGTAAAAATATGAAAAAAATAAACAACATTCTAATACTGTACACTGAGTTCATACGGTTCCTTGAGTAACATGAATGCAGCTCTTGTATTGGTGTAAATACATATGTTGGCTGCCTTTAGTGACAGGATGTAAAGGATGCCTTCACTTGTTCCATTGCACCACATGCTGTCAACACTACCCACAAGCTCAGCTGAAGCCAGTCGCTGGTTTGCAGACTCATCAGAAGAGGATCCAGAGTAGCTCAGCCTAACGAGGCCTTCTAGCGGCCGTGTGGCAGAACGATCCGGATCAAACACGCCAACCCTCCTCCTGGAGCTGCCAGCAGGTGGCAGTGGCTCTATGCTGGTTGTCGGCGTGGGCGTGTCCGTTTAGGAGCACCGTGGGGGCCGATTTGTAGGCTGTAGGGGCGGGGTTAGGTCGCCCCGTCTCTGGGAAGGTTTGCCAAAGCAGGCGCTTACAGGTGTCTGATCCTTGACACTCGGACGAGCTGCAGGACGGTGTTCGTGGTCTCCGGTAACGGCCCGTGCTGTTTGGGGAGTTAGTGTGTCCTCTCTACAGACTCAGGTACAGAACTCACTGGTGTTTAAATGATGCCATGTTTAGTTTGTGCGGCCGAAAAAGACAGTAGACATGAGCAGATGATAATACATGATGTCGCTTTACGTATTGTGACCCGCATTAAAGTGCAGTTGGGGTTGTTAAAGGTGATCTGTTGGACTATTACACAATCTATCCACTCAGTAATGTCCTGTTTCATTTTTCATTTGTCCTTCTGGTGCAATAACCGGCCTGTCCACCACAACGTGACCTGCTGCCTTCCTGCTGACATGGAATGTGAAATGGTGAGTGTACATTCACTAAGGTGGAACACACACAATCCACATGCAGTTACAGACATGTTTACTACAGGTCACATTTAAAGGGCTAAACTTAAGGCAGAGTGTCACTATGAGGGTTCATTCACTTCACTGGGCAAAGCCTTGTGTTACTTTAAAAATGTAACAACACTGACTTCTGCAAAAACTGTTGAAGCAGCTGCTCAAAGCGAAAATGAAGTTCAAAATGAGGTCAGACCCAATTCTTTCTTTGCTTCCCTGGTGTTAAACACATCTCAGTCAGTCAGTTTTCTACATGACACTTAGTTTGAAGAATCTTTAAAAGTGTCGATTGTGTTCTGTCACGTTTACATAAATCCTTTATCAGCATTTTTCTCAGGAAGTTTCTTCACTCATTTCTATCTTCTTATAACTGCTGAGAAAGCACAACTGGCATTCCCTGACACACACACACTGATACACACACCTGATAAAAAGTGTGCTGGGTGCAGGCGGACAGTTCAGTAGTGGGAAGTTGTCACAGCATGTGTTTCCGCTTCGACTCTCCTGAAAATAGAAATGTGAATGAATCAAAGAATAATAAGCTTTTTGTTTTCATATTCTCTTTGATCCAGTCTGAACTGCACATTCATCTCATGATAGCCAAAAGGTCCATGTGGCTGCACTGAAGTCCCTTATGAAATGTATTGTTATAGACATATATTAATATGCAGCGTTGTGTTTTATAGAGCCACATGGTCACTTTTACAGTTCAGTAGTTTTACCAGGTTTATGAGTTTAAAAGATGACGGTGAGTGTACAAGACCAGGGAGATAAAGCTGGCCAAAGTCCGTGGGACTGGTCGTGTCCGTTTGTTGGTGGTGGTGTGTAAAGTCCTGCACGCTTCTATGGACGGTTGGTAGCATTAGCTGAGGCTGGGAATTAGCTGTTAGCATGACCTTACTTTTAATATAACCTAGTATGCAAAATGTATTTCTTGTTTGTTATACCACACACACACACACACACACACACACACACACACACACACACACACACACACACACACACACACACACACACACACACACACACACACACACACGAGAGCCAGTGTTAAGTCATTCCATATGTGTCATAGATAAATTACAGTTGTCTGTACGCAGAGCTGGGACCAACAACAGCAGCACTCAGGGAGCAAAAGGTCTTGACATTGTGTAGTTGGATCTGTCAAGCCTTCAGACAAATCGTACAGACTGCATTGTAAAGAGATAACAAAGTCAAAAATGTGGAACTTCTTCCACTAGCAGGTGACTCTTGAAGCGCCCCCTGAAGCCCTAGAAATCCACTTTTAACCTACATTAACACGTTTTGTCGACTTCTAGTGAACAGCAGACACAAGCTTTACCATAGCAAGCATATTATGAGCTTTCAACTTGTTAGCAAACAGTTGCTTTGGTAGTTTGGAGTTATGGTTTTTGTCATTAGGCAAATGTAAGTGCATTATTAGCTGTCTTCTAGCTCTGTTTTTGGCCTCTGCTGCAGTATGAAACAATGCTATCAGAACTGTGAGGGAGAACCGAAACATGAGGGTTGCAGGTAGGACAGCTAAACAATTAGCAGACCACAAAGCTCCCAAAAGCTAATGTAAAAACTGGTATTATTTATTTAAAATCTAACCCTTAAAATCAAATCATTTGCTTCTTCACTGGGCCTGAGAACATGTGGGTTTGTTTTAAACAGATTTGATTAATGGTGACCAAACGGTTCACTAAGTGTAATCAGATTGGCCTTTTTCAACCTTTGCTATGTCCAAATGGTTTTCATGCAGGATCATGTCAATCATAGTAAGGGAATGATTGAAAAGTAACATTTTCAGGGCGTCTAAGGGGAAATTCCTTTCAAGAAAGGCAATAATTCCAAATGAGAGGTTCCCAGGATGCTCTTTTCTAACAGCAAGTCAGCCTGCAGCATAGACCAGAAACAATCCAGCTTTTAATCACATCCCTGTAAAATAAAAAGGAAAAGCTTTACTTAAAGACTTGCCAGCAAACATTGTCATACATACTGTAAATTATATGATGCCAGCTGCAACATGGAGAAGAGTATTTAAATGTTGTGGGTGACCATGTTTCTTGCCTGGTTTTTCCAAGTGGGATCACTGGAACACAGCAAGGTTGTAATTATGGGCTAGCGGCTGGTAATTTCCAAATTCTGACCTAAAGCGTAATGCAACAGCACATGTACCAGAACTGTATGTGTCTCCAGGTGTTAGGTCTGTGTTGTTAACATGATTAAATAGTCCATCAGAGATCACTATGTAACCCTAACGTCGTCCTCTGAGAATCAGGAGACCCTGGAAATGTTACATAATTTCTCACTTTCTTTTGGGCACCTCTGCACCTCATACGGGATGACATAACAAGATTAAATCTCATGTCTGTGGCTCAAGGAAAGAGTCGTTGAAGCAGCTCTCAAAGGCTCTAGGACAGATTTCTTACTGTTGTTTAGATGTACATTTGCTGGTGATAAAGTCTCTCACCATTCATCTTTGGAATGTAAATCAATTCTTTTGGTTCGTGATCAATGGCGCTTGCATTGTGCTGCAGGAGAAGACATTATTTTACTGCTGCTCTTTGACGCTGTGACTCATGCTGTGTGACGGACTGAAGGCTGTGGAAGGCCCATGTGTGTGTAGAAAGAAGGGGTTAAAGGTTCAAAGGAATAGTCTGCAAATCTCTGTCATTATCACCATTCAGTGATAAGAACTGCAAAGGTTGGAGTAAAGTAAAGTAATGTCTGCACACTTTCTTTGGAATGGAAGGGCTTAGCCAAGGGAGTTATTACATTCTACCCTTTCCATGGTGCATACTGTCTAATCAAGATGGCACAGCATTTATTAATCAGTAGCTCGTTGTTCAAATACTATTACCTGCCTTTTAAAAACAAATATAATACAAAACCATTGTATGATTTTCTCACAACTTTAACCCCAACTTTAACTTTTTTTAAACCCTGAATCACATCATATTTACTGCTGAGAACGGGACTTAGCATTTGGAATACTGTTTTACTCTTATACTATGGGAAAAATGACAGTTATGTTTATCAGTTTTTCTGCCAATTGTTTTCTCAACAAAGAGTTTGTTAGAAAAAAGAGATTTCTGAAAACACATGTGTAACATATATTCAAATGTGTTATTATCTGAACACACATTTCCCCCCAAATGACAATGTGAGCATTTGAATGGCTGGGCTGGAAAATTAATTGACAGAAAATAATGTTGATAACTGATGGATTGCTTCAGTAATTTTTCAAAGGCAGTGGTGTCCTAGTGGTTTGTGAAGCGAACTTGTAACCAGTGGGTCGCCGGTTCGAGCCCCTGGACTGGCAAGAGGTTGAGGTGGGAAAGTGAGAGCGACCGCTTGTCCCAGTCACCACCACTGTGGGCCCTTGAGCAAGGCCCTTAACCCCTGACTGTAAGGAAAGGAATTTCCCCAAGGGGATCAATAAAGGTTAGATTATTATATAAAATCTTATCTTCTAAACCCTGGTCCTCGAGAGCCCCTATCCTGCATGTTTTAGATGTTTCCCTCTTCCAACACACCTGATTCAAATGATCAGGATCGTTATCAGGCTTCTGCAGAGCTTGATGATGAGCTGACCATTTGAATCAGGTGTGTTGGAAGAGGGACACATCTAAAACATGCAGGATACTGGCCCTCGAGGGCCAGGGTTGGGCACCCCTGTTCTAAAGTAACTTCCAAATATAGCTATCAATTACATTTGCAATTCTTGGTTATTTGGAAAGAAATCGGAAAAGACATCACCATTTCACAACAATTAGCTCGCTATTACTGCTACTAATTTGCTTTATCCGCCAATAAACTGACATATTTTTGATATTCAGGTTAATTTCTGTCCTTTGGATCTTGTTTTTCTGCACCTAACACTTACAACTGATGAAAACATTTAAATAACAAGCATAATCAATGTTTAAATGATGACTGGATGTAGACATTACAGTAAGATATTGTCACCATATCCATTGTGTGTATTCAGACAAGCAGCTTCACTATTTTATATTCATACTGTTCTTTTTCCCCTTATTCATCATAACTGGGTACAGAAAAGATTTTTCCTCCCGACTCTGTGAGAACAACACAGGAACGCAGTGAATGTTATTGTTTGTGGCAATCCACACTCATCACTTTCACCTCCAACCTCCTCCTCTCACTGTAACTCTCATCCAGGGTCCTTACGTGCGCATGAATTGGCACCGCGGCGTTACGGTGCACCGTAACTCTTATGCACATTTACAAATCAAACCATTTGCATGGATTGAGATGAAGTGTGTGTGGGGGATCTTGGTCCTCGCAGACCATGAAAGTGACTCATCTTCATGTAAGCAAGTCAAGCCCTGGCATGCTGATTGGTTGTGTACAGCATTCGCGTCCACACACACACACACACGAGTGCACAAAGCCGCTGTGCACGCCCAGTGAGATCCACCCCAGGCCCTTTTGAGCGAGCATTAGTCACTCCACATAAAAGCATCTAGTCACTCCAAAGCAGGAGAGCAGAGAGAACGAGTGGGAGCTGAGGTCTGTGGAGGTCTGGTCATGGCAGCCATTTTCCAGCGTGTTCAAACGCTGCTGGGGCAGGACACAAGATCACAGAGCTTTAATGTTGGACTCAGGTTTACATAACGCCGATCGATACAGCAGGAGGCGCCCCCTGATCCGGGCTCAGCTAGGATTTGTGTTTTCCACGTCCACGCCGGACCAGACTGACCAGAGGGTGAAACTCGAGGTCGTCTGACTGTAATTGATGTTGACTGCACACGTGGCGCTTACATAACCCGATATTACCTATCAGCATTTAACATTAATGGTTGTCACAGTGTTCAGAACCAGTGGAACAAAGCGCTCTGCGTGCATTCAGTTGTACATAATGCTCCAATATGATCTAAATGCAAGCCTCAGTCCTCTTTGTTCAATAGCACCGCAAGTGAGTAATACAGCATGCATCTGAAATGTCTGTTGGATAATGGTGATAAACTATTGCCTGATAGAGCCATCAAACTGTGCAAGATGTAATCATTGAAGTATTTTGTCAAGCTGTTGGTATCTGACAGACCAGGAAAAAATGCTTTGGAGAAAAGCTAAAGATAGATTATTTTACATGGTGCAGCTGAGATTTGCATCTAACTGAAGACACAGGGTTTGTAGGAATTCAACTTGCTAACTTTAGGAAAGTTTTTAATTATTGACCCTTTTAAATGGAAGAAAGTGCACGATTTTCAAACAAGGTTGGTAGACAGTTCCTGTAAGTTCCTGTAAGACTCAAAATACATCCTTTGGCTGACATTTTACCAACTTTTGAGGTCTCTAACATCAGTAGGATTTGATGTGTCCCAGGTTTGAAAACGTCTAAAATGTCTTTTAGGTAGTGATTAAAAAAAAAAAAAAAAAGCATTTTGTCAAGCTGTTGGTATCTAAGAGTTGAAGAAAAACATTTTGTTGAAAAGCAAAAGACAAGTTATTCTAGACTGAGGGAGATTTCCATCTGTCTGCAGACACAGGTTTTGTAGATAAAGTTAGTAAGTTGTTAATTAATGTACAGTGTAATAATTTTTCCTAAAAAATTAACAGATTAATCTATTATCAAAATAGTTGGCACTTGATTTAATCGTTGACATCTAATTGATTAATTCTCTGAACCGTGAAAACCACCTGCAGGTTTAAAAGGTTTGTTATCTTTTGAAAATGACCAAAATTATACCAATTATTAGCCAGAAACTCATCTTTGAAGTGCTGTTCCATTGGAAAACCACATCTAAGCCTAAAATTGTGGTATTAAAAATTAAGGGACTTCTCGGCTGAACTGCTGTATAAAAAATTAAAACTGTAAATCGTAAAATAAACTTTAAAAACAGAAAGAAACTACTAATCTGTGACACGTGGTTCAATAAGAAAACTAAATCTAAATTTAAAAAGATAGATAGATAGATAGATAGATAGATAGATAGATAGATAGATAGATAGATAGATAGATAGATAGATAATCTGTCAAGCTAATTGCAGGGTTTTTCCAATTAAAGTACAGTATATGTTAGAGAACTCTTGCTTTAGCTGGAAATCCCACATATATAGCAGTAATTCAACATATTTTGAAAATCACCACTAAAGCCACTGATTTAACTAACTGCAAAACTAAATCCATGACTACACATCAAGCTGACGTATATGAAGTTGACTCCATAATGAGATATTTATAAGCTTCAGCAGCTCGATGCTGATCGGCAGTTTTATTTGTCAATTAGTTTGATCAGCTTGAACAGGGCTGTAAAATGTCAAATGTTCATCACACTGTATAAACTGTTGAGTCAATAAGAGGTGATGTGTTCTGAATGATTTATACTGGAAGCCCTTCATGTCACTATCTCGACTCACTTACCAGCTGCAGCTGTTTAGTAGCATCAACTTAAAGCTGCATTACTGTAGTAGTGGTTATTTGCTGAAAAACTCCAAAACAAGTTAACAATTATATAACCCTGGCAGTGATTGTGTGATATTGTACACAAACAGTTGTCTCTTTTCACTTTCTGCAGACAAAGAACAAGAACCTCGCCTCACTGGATTAATGCATCCATGCATTTGATGTATTTAAGTCCAGCATTTTCTCTTCGTTAAAGATGGCCGTCTTCCATAATTCTCTTCTTTAAGGTGTTATTGAATAATAATTTAGTTTGGATTATCTGTTGACTATACATATTCAGCATATGCTAACATACTACTACTACCAATAATAACTAACTCTAACCTTTATTGATCCCCTTGAGGAAATTCCTTCTCTGCATTTGACCCATCCTATTCAAAGCGCCCAGGGAGCAGTCAGGGGTTAAGGGCCTTGCTCACGGGCCCACAGTAGTGGTGACTGGGACAAGTGGTCGCTCTCACTTTCCCACCTCAACCTCTTGCCAGTCCGGGGGTCGAACCGCCGACCCACCGGTTACAAGTTGGCTTCACAAACCACTAGACCACCACTGCCCCAATGTGATTAATCAGAGCCATACAATAGAATCATCAATTTCTAGGCCTGATAAAATGATTAAACAATAAGCTGCTCTGTGCTGTAAAACATCCACCATGTCCATGTTGCACTTCTTTTAAAATACAGACTGAACATTTTCACTTTGTTCAGAGGTTTGCTAGAAACTTGAATTTCTTTTGGAGTTACACTGCTGACTTTTTACACCTTAATATGCAAACTTTTGTTTCAATTTCACACTTCACTGCATTCTAAAATTACATACAGAGCAATATGTATTTACAAGTTGCAGAGAATTATTATCAACTCTGCGTCTCCATCAAGCTTTTAAGCCTCTTTTAGCTTATTTTTTTATGCACATGATACAAATTGACTAAGTGGATCAATTTTATTGCTTTTGCAATAAAATCTGGGTAATAAAATAGATCAGGCAAAGATTTATTGTAAGATTCAAGCAGACAAGCAAAAACAGCAAAACAATATACTGTTGACATGAACTTAAATGAAAAATAAGCGTAAGAGATAAATTGATAGAAAAATAGTGTTTAGTGGCAACCCTACACATCGTTGTGTAAATCAATATAAAGAACATTCATTAATAATTTTTATTTTAGTTCATATTTTACATTATTAGTTGAAATACTTGAGGTCCAGCATTTTAGAACGGGTCTGAGGAAACACACCTCCACACTGCTGCTATAACGCACACCAGTCTGGTGTTTAGAAGAAACAAAAATCTAAATATTACATTGGTTTTAGGATGTTATGCTGCTAAAGATAAAGTTGCATGTGATGTATGGTGCAGCCTAACATAGTGTGCATACATGGATATTGTAATTTGAAGCCCAAAAAGCAGATTTTTGATTTAAAACTGGAAGATAAGTTTGTACACAACAACTGCCAAGTGCATGAGTCGTGTCTCTACCGTTTTAAAATGAAATTCCAATGTGCCTTGCAAAACCTCTGAGTGTCAAATCACATCCAGCCTAATCTGATCTAATGGAGACAATGATGACACATTAATGTGACGCGCTGCCTGACCTCACCATCCTCATGTCGTCAGGTTTGCTTTGTCCTCCACACTAGTCCTTGGTGTGAAGGAAAAGGAGAGTTTGTCTGTTTTCTAATCTAATCATGAGCAGCATGAGGTATTTTTAGACAAACAACACACGTTCTGCATTTAATTGCACTTCTGACCGCCAAGAAGAACCCATGAAACCGAGAGTAAAATCAAATTAATCAGCAGATCTCCTGACAGGCGAACACGCGGACACACAAAGTTTCATGAGCGTCTTGACTTCTAAAACTTTGCACTAATTGCAGCGTTGACGTGACTCGATCGGGCTCCTTGTATAATCGTTATTAAGGCAGAGACGGATACGACTGGACTTGAGTAATGTGTATGTACAATTTCATGCCTGAAGCCACTATTTGCGTCCATCTACTGCATTTCAGAGCCACGACTGACGTGGTCAGAGCAAATAACTGTGACATATGTAGATCAAACGAGCCTAACGAGCAGCACGGTCGGCCTCGTATAGCAGCATCTGAATGTGGATTAAGCTTATGTAGAAAACTGATGAAACGCATGTTTGTGCACACGGAGATTTTAGTTTGTAAGATACTTAAATATACAAATATACTGTAAAAAGGAACTAATATTCTAACTGATGGAAAATAGGCATCTCATAAAAATACAGCAGATTTCCTTCATAGAAATAGTTTTTGGAGTTTTTAGCCTTAATTTCATGTTTCAAGATTATGTG
>OMNN01028624.1:0-10174 GCA_900302755.1 Chromis chromis | reverse complement strand
CCTTGAGCAAGGCCCTTAACCCCTGACTGCTCCCCGGGCACTGCACCGCGGCAGCCCACTGCTCCTAGTATGTATAGTTAAGGTTAACTTTGAATAGGATGAATGCAGAGAAGGAAGGAACCCAAGGGGATTTAAATTTAGATGTGTGGTCAGTTTGGCACTCATACAATTAAAAGTTTTGGGTTTTGAGTTGCATTACACATACATTATCATATCCATATATCACATTAACCACCTTAACCTAATTGAATGGTTTCTATTGTGATCTTTGGGTAATTAATTAATCAACTAATGCATTTTATTACATTGTGAATATTATATTTCCTTATCCGACTTTAATAAATTAATAAAAATATTAGGGTTCTTGTTGTTTTCAACCAAAAAGTATAGTAAAAGTTCTTATTTCACTCATTTGATAAAAAAAAAAGAAGTTAATTCGGTTGATTTCCATCGTAAGCCTCATGTTAGTTTTATACCAGCAGAGGGAGCCGGATGAAGCCACAAGAACTCGCGAGATCAGACAAATCTCACGAATTCGCTCTGTCTCTTTAACTCTCGCGGGATTTCCGAGCTTCCTCCTCTTTCACTCCCTGTAGCCAACATGGCAGTCGGCAAGAATAAGAGGCTGACCAAAGGCGGCAAAAAAGGTGCCAAAAAGAAGATGTAAGTAGCAAATTTACACGTCGTTACACTAAACAGACTTTGACTTTTCCTCTGGTGTCACTTTGGACGAAGAAAGGTGGCGGATGAAAACGATTTTGATGAGATGTTAGAGGGGCCGGCGCTAGTCTCGTCGTCGCCGGCCCCTATGGCGATGGATGGAGTAGTAACACGCCGTGTCACTTCAGTTTGTCCTCCAGCATTTATTTCACAGTTATAATTAACCACATCTGCGCGTATCGCTTCGAGCATCCTGAAAACGCTAAAAGAGCATTATAAGAGGAGAGTTTAGCTTCACGGTTACGATCAGTAGTGTTATATGCTAACAGGTAGCTAAGTGTTAGCATGTATTTAGCCTAGCTTACCGAGCAACATGGTAGTCACACTCCACCAAGAAATAGCATAGATAGCCCCGCAGGATAAACTGATAATCATAGAAGCCGTTAGGAAATCGGTGATATTAGCACGTAGGGTTCCCTCGGTACTTGCTAATTCGATCAGTGTCCTTAACAGAGGATGATTAGCTGGATGGAGCTGTCTCTTCTTGTCTTAATGCCTCTTCTCGCTACCCTGCAGTGTGGACCCTTTCTCCAAGAAGGACTGGTATGATGTCAAGGCACCAGCCATGTTCAACATCCGCAATTTGGGCAAGACCTTGGTCACCAGGACTCAGGGAACCAGTAAGTCTGCATTTACTCAATGTGTAGCGCCCTGTGCAAAAACCTAGAGCTGTCATCTCTGCATAAGAAATGTCATCGTTTCACTGACTGACTGATGGATGAATGAGACTCTTCTTGTTAAACTACAGATTTAAAATCACATCAATACAACAAGGTTTTCCAAAGATATCCATCTACCAGTTATGCTTGGATAGGCATGGTGCTACAGTGGGGATGTATGATGACAAATGGTCCCTAGTGATGGCTACAGCAGTGAGCCTTCTAAGCAAGGCCAGAGACTCCCCCAGTGACAGGATTATTATTATTCATGCAACCTGGTGTAGGACTAACTTTATGTGGCTAATTTGCACAATCACACTGGAAATACTTCTGTTTAGGGATGCTCCAATCAGGTTTTATGCTGCCGATCACCGATACTGATCACATGGATTGGCTGTAAAAAAAAAAAAAAAAAAGATTTAGTTATGATGAGTGCTACTAGCTACATAATTTGGAAAAAAGGAACCATAAAATCACCTTAATTTAGACAAAAGCATGTTGTTGCCTTGTTACGACTGAAAAACACTTAAATGTACCCGCTATCAGTAACACAATCTGAACAGATTAAAAACATGAAGGCTCTCAACAGGATACATCGTGCAGAAAATCACATCAATAAAAGCCAATATATCTCACAACACTGCCTAAATCAAATAATGTCAAGTAACAAAGGAAGCATTCAAAGTTAAGTGCAGGTTGCATCAAAGGATCTGTCATAAGTTACTCAATCAAAAATACCTGAGAGCCTGGCTTAGCAAACTCTTTATGGGCTCTGAGAGGTAGATAATCATCTTTGATGCTGCTGCGCTGTCCGCACGTCGCGGCTTGACGTCAGTTACACACAGCAAACTAGTGAAGAGCCACATGGGAGCCGAAAGAGCCGGTTGTAAGAACTGGCCACAAAGAGCAGGAATTCCCATCACTAGTTTGTTGTTGGTGTTCGCCGCTGCACGTCTGCGCAGTGTGAAGGAAAGTGTAGGGAGACACTACGCTGCACACAGAGCCACTGCAGGCTGTAAAGTATGAACTACTACAGGTGATCAGTTTTTGTGATCGGCAATGAAAGGCAGTGATCGCCGATCACATACTTTTCCACGGAGATCGGCCGATAATTATCGGTGCCGATCAATCGGAGAACCACTACTTCTATTACTTTTGTCACTGCTTCTTATTTATTTATCTTGTTTGTGAAAACCTACTTGGCAATAAACCTTCTGATGACTTATGAGAACATCTGATTTGTCCCATTACTTGTACAGACTTCTTATAATCTCTGAGTCCTTCTCTAACTGTTAAACTTGTTTTTACCACCTAGGAATCGCCTCCGACGGTCTGAAGGGACGCGTGTTCGAGGTGAGCCTCGCTGACCTGCAGAACGACGAGGTGGCTTTCCGCAAGTTCAAGCTCATCACCGAGGACGTTCAGGGCAAGAACTGCCTCACCAACTTCCACGGCATGGACCTGACCCGTGACAAGATGTGCTCCATGGTCAAGAAGTGGCAGGTAATGATTGTGTTTTTGTATGAATAGTAGGGCTGCAACGTTGAATCGATTCTAAAAAGAGTTGGGAACTAATTCAGTGATCGATTCATTGGGTCTTGATTCGTTGTCTTGTGCATGTTCCTGTTGAACGCGCCCAGACATGTCCTCCGACTGCTGACTGCAGAATAAAAACAAACCAGCATGGCAGAGGCAGCGGAGAAATGCACAGGAAAAAAATCATGATCAAAGTCCTCCACAGTGGGAAAAAGATGGCGTTACAACACCGTCTGAGCGACTGTTCTCTACAGCAGGCAACGTAGCTTCTAAGAACAGAGCTAGTCTTAGCCAGCAGCATGTGGACATGCTAACCTTTCTGCATTGTAATGCAAAGTTCATCTAGAATGAGAGGAGTACACAGGAGGACTAGAAGTTTAAATTGTGCAGTTCAGTCAGTTTTGAAATTCTTATAAGTAAGTAATCGACAGATTAATCGTCTATTAAAATAATGGTTAGTTGCACCCCGAATGAATAGTACTGGAAATCTTTCCAGGAAAGTTCACTGTAGCTCGTGTTGCTTCACCAAGTCTTATACCCTTAAGTAAGCATTAAGGATGAGTGCACATTAGTTGGACTAATCCTTAGGAGGTGTTGAGGTACACAGGTTGTGACTGGAGTGTTAGTAGGTACTATCTTTAAGGAGTAGCCATCAGCTGCTAACTGGTACAGAGAAGCTTCTGAGCACTACTGGTAGGGCATTAATAAATGAAAGCATGGGTAGAGGAGGAAGTAGTTTGCTTGGACAAAACTAGAATAATGAAATGCCTTTTGTGCCGTTGAGCCGTACGCGTTGAACAGATTGTTTTGTAGGGGGCCCTGAGTGACGTGTAACTTTCTGCCATCAGATAAAACTATGTTTTAGGATCTTAATGAAAGTTTAAAGTTTCATTAAGATCCTGGTGACAGTTGAATTCATTAGCAGCAAAATCTGAAGCAGTGGCAGCAAAAGTTTTTTATTTTCATGTTTGCTCTTCTAAAGAAAATCTTTAGGGTTTTGACTGTTTTGTCTCAGAAACCAGCTCCTAGGCTACAAAATGTTTGGCTTTAACGCTGCAGCTAGATATTACTTTCATGCTGATTAATTGTTCAATTTTTATTGTATTTTGGTCTAATCCAGTGGTTCTCAACTGGTGGGTCGGGACCCAAAAGTGGGTCGCGAAGCCATTTTTAGAGGGTCGCAGAAGCAAAGAAGTCTTTTATTTTAAAGGACGTGTTTCTTATGACACAGTTTACTTTCAATAGCAGGATATTTAGTGGTGGTGTATCAAAATGCGTTGAGATACACCCAGATAAACCTTCATTTGTTAACAGGAACAGCAAACTTCAAAAATTTGGGTTGCAACCGTTATTAATAGAGACATAGTGGGTCCTTTTTGGTTTGTTTTTTAACTTTCAGTTGGTTACATGTGTCCGGTACTTGTGATTTCTGGAGGGTCGGTCTTGAAATACAGTAATCGATACGTAAAATGGATTGGAAAATGTTTTATTAAACTTTTACTTACAAGGCATTACATATCCAATGCAAGGTGAAACTCTATGCTGGTGCAGCCTGAATATAGATTGTGAAAATACATTTTGAGTGCAACAGGAAATGTGGAGAGAAGCAGGGAAACGTGATTGACAGGTGGCAGGTTTAAACAAATGAAAGGATCCTAATCAGGACTGATGTGATCTTTCCCCTCAGACCATGATCGAAGCCCATGTGGATGTCAAGACCACCGATGGCTACCTTCTGCGTCTGTTCTGCGTCGGTTTCACAAAGAAGCGCACCAACCAGATCAGGAAGACCTCATACGCCCAGCACCAGCAGGTCCGCCAGATCCGCAAGAAGATGATGGAGATCATGACCCGTGAGGTTCAGACCAACGACCTGAAGGAAGTGGTCAACAAGCTGTAAGTCCTGTACAGTCACAAATATAGCTCCTTACTTCAGGGGTGCCCAATCCTGGTCCTAGAGGGCCACAATCCTGCATGTTTTAGATGTTTCCCTCATCATCAAGCTCTGCAGAAGCCTGATAACGATCCTGATCATTTGAATATGGTATGTTGGAAGAGGGACACATCTAATACATGCAGGATAGGGGCCCTTGAGGACCAGAATTAGGCACCCCTGGCTTAGTTTAAGGCCCCTTCCACACGAAGATGAGCCCAGGCCTAAACGCACAAAGAGTCCATCAACCCGTGTATCGTCCACACCAAGCGTTCTGGGGGTCTGAAAACGATCATATCTGAACCTAGATCCCAGAGTGCAAAGATCTCAAAACGGCGTTTACGTGGCGCCGTTGTTACGCCCTGTCCGCTTCTTTTCTGACACGCTTACGTCGTAGCTCCACCCCTCGATAAATACGCATGCGTCCAGACTAGAGTCCTACCAGCTCGTCCACTCGTACCTGCCGTGGCCATGTTCAATGTTTACATACAGATTTCTGCGCATGCCTAAAGTCCCGCCACCAGTTTCCTCTTGTTTCCGTTACACCGTCACAGCGCCACCAACAGGCCTGGCGTGTGTTTTACATCGTTTTCAGGCGTATCGAGTGAATTCGTGACACATTTACTGAAACGGCTCCGTCTTTATGAACGTTTTTGAAACTATAAGCGTTTTGGCTTCGTGTGGACGGAGCCTTAGATTGATGCCAAGGCTCCAGTGTTAGTGGTGGTCTTGAGGTCTTGATTTGCACTCAGCCACTTTATTAGAACCACCTGTGAAATGCAGTTCAATACAGCAGCTCTGCCACAAACTGTTATGGTCTGCACTTATATAGCGCCTTTCTACCTTAGTAGAATCAAAGTAGTACTCAAAGCGCTTTACAATGTGTTTCTCATTCACACATTCACACACCAATGGCGACAGACTTCCATTCAAGGCGCTAATCTGCCATTGGGAGCAACTTGGGGTTCAGTGTCTTGACCAAGGACACTTCGGCATGTGGGGGGGACCGGGGATTGAACCGCCAACCTTACCATCAGTGGACAACCCGCTCTACCACCTGAGCCACAGCCGCCACAAACTGTTAAAGATAAAATACTGATAAGGTGGATAAAAGATTAGGAACACTGTTGTATTGGATTCCATTAAAGTGTCTTGACTTTTACTACTTAAATAGATGTTAAATGTAGTTTTTTTTTTCCCTATCAAACTGAAATTGCTTCAGTTCAGGATGGTGTAGATTAATGTGCTGTGTATTCATGGTATTCCAGGATCCCTGACAGCGTTGGCAAGGACATCGAGAAGGCCTGCCAGTCCATCTACCCTCTGCACGACGTCTACGTCCGCAAGGTCAAGATGCTTAAGAAGCCCAAGTTTGAGTGTAAGTAACACACAGCCTCGTCAGGGGTTTGCATTTCCTCTCGTGGGAACGCATGATGACAACTTGTTTCGGTCCCATATGAGCTCCTGATTACTAACAATTGAGATCACCTGACGTTCCCGTACTGACAAAATGCCCTGGTGTGTTTTTGTTGTTGTTGTCTTACGCTAACGCATCTCAGGAGTGGGTTTCTTAACTCGTACTAAATGTCACCGTTGCATCCCAGACATTTGTAACTTCATTTAGATTCTTAATTGCCACCCCAACTTAAAAACTTCTTCTTCTTGCAGTGGGCAAACTGATGGAGCTCCACGGTGAGGGCGGCGCCGGCAGCGCTGCAAAGGCATCCGGCGACGACACTGGAGCCAAGGTGGAGAGGGCTGACGGCTACGAGCCCCCCATCCAGGAGACCGTCTAACAACACCCTGACAGATTTAATAAAAAATGTAAATGACCAACACTGTTCTGGTTTGTTTTTGTCGTCTGGAATGGAAGGAATACATGTAGGACTCATGTGTAAGGTGATGATGCAACGAAACTGCAGAGACTTTATGAAGTCGGTTTGACTAGAGAAGGGAAGGGCAACTCCTGGTCCTCGAGGGCCCCTATCCTGCATGTCTCCCTCTTCCAACACACCTGATTCAAACTATCAGCTCATCAAGCTCTGCAGAAGCCTGATAACTTGAATCAGGTGTGTTGGAAGAGGGAAGCATCTAAAACATGCAGGATAGTGGCCCATCCCTGGACTAGAGAAGACTGTTACTGCATTGACTAGCTGCCCTTCATTTTACAGGAAATAAATCGCAGAATTCAAATGATCCGATAGTATTAATATTCCCCTGAAGTGGTCTGACCTTCATTTAAAGCCAGTTCCATGTAATGCATCAGGTTGTGAAGTCAAAGTGGGTTTTGACCACATTTTGGAGACGGGTGGAAGATAAGAAACCGACCACTAGATGGGGCAAATGTACAAGTTAGTGAGTGAATCCAAAATGATCTGCTTGTCAATCAAAATCAAGCAAACTGACGTCAACCATATTTAATATTTATTGATATAAATTACTCAGTAAACACTTTATTAATGCTGCAGAAGAGAGAAGTGGCAGTACTTGTAGATGAAGTACTGCATTACTCCAGTTGAAGGCAGTTAAATACAGGTTTTGGAGAACACATCCCCAGGTCCCAGTTTAGCTCAGGTCGTCCATCTGTGTCCCTTGTTTTAGAGCAGGGGTGGGGAATCCTGGTCCTCGAGGGCCACTATCCAGCATGTTTTAGATGCTTCTCTCTTCCAACACACTTGATTCACATGATCAGGATCGTTATCAGGCTTCTGCAGAGCTGATGATGAGCTGATCGTTTGAATCAGGTGTTGGAAGAGGGAAGCATCTAAAACATGCAGGATAGTGGCCCTCGAGGACCAGGATTGGGCACCCCATCGAAGGCCATGTGAACCTACTGCAGTACTTGCACATAGTTTTTAGGGACCAGGGCTCGTTTTCCTCTCAGACACCCAAAAAACCATTCTTCATCAACAGACTCCAGCTCGGTGACGACATCCCCGACCTGTCAAAGAGGTTAGAGGTTGTTTTAACTGGATGCTTCTGTTAAATTGTGAAGTTTATCGATGAAGGAAACAAAATGGCACCTGCAGCGAGAGCTCCTCGTCACAGGTTGATGTGAAGTTATACAGAGCTCTGGCTCTCGACCCGTCAGCAGCTCCATTCTGCTGGTTATTAGACATCATCTGGTCTGTTGAAGGAGGGAGATGCTAAGAGTTAATGAATGATAGTTGCACATTTGGATTAGCTACACAAAACCCGTCTAGTTACAGTTTCATTTAGCAGACACTTTTATCCAAAGCGACGTGCATAGGTAGGTAGGTCTGGCAGCATTAAGGACCTTTTCTAAGGGTCCTCACTGGATACCTGCACCCTGACTGGGATTTGAACCACCGATCTCCCATGTCAAGGTCTGGGGTGTTAGTCACTGAGCTATCCAGCTGCTAGTTTGTCATAAAATTACTAAAGGGTCCCCAAACTTCCTTGTGTCGTCCCTTAGTATATAAGTTATCTTTTCCATCGGCAGGTTTAACGTCATTTGTTCCATCCGGTTCGTTATAGTTGAACAAACTGGACGGACCCCCCCAACCGGTCAAGGCGGACGGCTGCTCTTCTCAGAGTCTTGGGTCAGCTCGGAGTTTCTTCCCATGAGGGAGTTTTTCCCCACCACTGTTGCTCCTGCTTGCTCTGGGAAGGGTTCTGTTGGGTTCTATCTTTCTCCTTGTGAAAGCGCTTCGAAATGTCTGTTGATGTGATTAAGCGCTTTACAAATTAAAGTTGATTGATTGATCTGGTATTTTATTGAACTGATTTAGTTTTGTAGGAGTTACATAAACCAATCAGGCATTACATCATGACCACCTGCCTAATACTGTGTTGGTCCCCCTTATGTGGTCCAAAATGCTCTGAACCATTGGGCATGGACCAGAGGACCTCTCAGGGTGTCCTATGGGGTCTGGCACCAGGACCAGGGCAGTGGATCCTTTGGGTGCTCTGGCTTGTGCAGTGGGGCCTCTGTCAATCCAACTTGTTCCACTGCATATAGTTTATATTGTGAGCTCTCAGATGAGCAAGATGTGAGCATATTATAGGTTAAAGTAAGTTTTAATGTACAAATTGCAGAGAAATACTGAATATTTTTGAGTTTTGGGCTTAAAAAACAATACCTACGAGTTCCAGCTGTAGTGATATAAACACACTTCATGATGCTAAAGAGCTAGTTTAGTGTTAAGAAGATTACCATCATATTTGCAAGTGATTTAACACCTCATTTCCTGAACCAACCACACAGTAGACACTCACTGATGTTCCATCTACATAAGTCTTCACTACCACCATGATGAGTTCAAATGCTTAAGACACTAGTGAACGTGTTTTAAGGTTTGATGTTTTTTATGGAGAGTGGTCCATAAATTTAACAAAACACCACCTGAAAGACTTCCTACCTGCGCTGGCCTCGACAAAAGCCCTGGGGAACATCCCCTCTCTGCCGTTCAGCCTCCCGCTGCTCCACTCAGCGTTGAGGTGCTGCGTGACCAGGATGCTGTCGCCCTGTAGGAAGGACAGGTCGCCCTCCGAGTTCCCTGCGTAGTCGTACAGAGCCACCATCCACTCCACACCGGACTGAGACGCCTGCAGAGGAAGGAGGAGTCATGAAAACTGTATTATGGTTTGACACAGTGCATTGAGATGCTTAACCAGCATCAGCCTCTTTAATGTTTCTGCTTCTACACAGTAAATATTGGTTACCTGAGCAGGTTTGGCAGCTTCAGTGTGGATGCTGGGAGTAGCAGCAGCCATTCCTGTGTAGAAGATTTAATTAGCAACAAGGACGAGTCTGTGTGAGATATTTATTATTGTAAGAGGTTTGTAGAAACTAATAATGTAATCATTCTGGCTATTTTAAATGTAATAACTTGCCAATAATATAATAAAGTTTCTGAGCCAATGACCTACATAATACTCTTCAGGTTTTTATACCTTTGTAAATGAGTGTTCATGTTCTGTGTTGTATATTGTACTACTTTCATCACTCTTATGTCAAAATTAATGACGCGTAGAAATAAAGGAGAACCTAAATACAGTCTAATGCTGCATTCGATGGCTACCGGGAGCTATTCTCAGTCATCCAGGTTCTCCTCGTAGTTTCAATGGTAGCATCTGGACTTGGTTGAGTAGCTCCAAGACGTTCCACCTTCATCCAAGAGGCTTCATCAGTTCTAAACTGACTGGTATGGAGTTCCAGGTTTTAGACTCTTCAGGATCCATTAACACTATTGAAGCTCCAGTCTGCTGGGTGAGTGTTGCCCCTCCCTCATTATGGGAGTCATTAGGTCCTTCCCTCTCACAATGGGATTTGGTAGGGCCCTTTAGGTGAGACAGGGTTCTG
>OMNN01028622.1:0-18809 GCA_900302755.1 Chromis chromis | reverse complement strand
ATGTCTACAAACGAGATATATTCAGTTTACTGCCACAGAAGAGCAAAGAAACCAGAAAATATTCACATTTAAGAAGCTGTAATTAAAGAATTTAGCCTTTTTTTTCTTTCTTAAAACATTACTCAGACTGGTTAATCGAGTATCAACATAGTTGGTGATTAACTTAATAGTTTTCAACTAATTGACTTTTCAATTAAGTCGTTAAATAAGATTCCTAAACTCACACCGTCCAACTGACTGAAACACGCAAGTTCAATAAAGAGGTCAGAATAATAATGTCATCCATGTCCTGGTTGGTATTTTGATATTAAAGGTGGAGTTTGTGATTCTGGAGAAAGACTGTTAGCAAGTTAGCGTAGTTAGATAGTTAGTTCATGCCAGATTTATTCTCCCTTACATGTGCAGGAGCAAGAATTTGCACTGGACAGCACAGGAATAGAGTTGTGCCGATAAGCCCCAGCCACTTTGTTTGTTTTCCCATTTACAGAGCCAGGGCTGTGTACAAACACTACATTTTTCTGGTGGACTGAGAAGAGTTATTCACTGTAGTGACATTGGATTAGAAATGCTGACTTTAACTTTAAGAGACTAAACAGTAACGTACGGTGGTCAAACCTCGGTCAAGCGTCTCACATCTGGGTGTTTTCAGAAGCGATTGCCGGACAGCCCTGTTGAAATACTAAAGCCGCTGCTTAAACGACTGCGCGGCTGCATTAAAAAAAAAAAGAAAAAAGTTTGAGCCCCTAGACACAATGGTGGTAAGCAGTGATGTGCAAAAAGAAGGTTTTGTGGCTTTTTGATGGCAAAGGCCTGGGTCTTGGAGGAGCTGACAGAGCTCTTCCTCCTTAATCCACCCTCACAACAGGCCGTGCATATGTGTGTGTGTGTGTGCGGTTACATGCGTGCACAACTTCCTGGGTGTGACTGCATGGATGTTTTGTCAGATGTCAGCCTCACAGCCTTAAAGCCAAACACCACAGTGACAGAAATCACACTCCGCGTTTGATTTGGCTTCGCCTTCAAAGGGAGCAATTTGTCTTCGCTCAGCATCAGTGGGCACATCAGCAACTGCCTCTCTCCGTGGGTGTGTGTGTGTGTGTCTGTCTAGGTATTTGTCTGTTTACGGAACATAGCATGTGTGTTTGCGGACGTAAACGCCATATGTTTATGTGCGGTTGTGTGTGTGTGTCTGTGTGTGTGCAGATTCACACGGAGCAGCTTGAAGGCAGCTTTAACTTCATCACCTACTGAGATATGCCAGTCACCAGGCTGTGATCTGCCTACCTGGTTTCTCCGTCCTCAGCAGGGCTTTTTCATAACACCTGCCTATCATCGCGCACAAATCAAAACTCGCACACCTTCTTGCCGATTGTTAATTTCCTTCACACCACCCACTTCTTGCTTATTTTTTTTATTGTCTCGTCTTTGTTTCACTTGAGTGTGGATTTTTATTTTTTTTTATCAGAATAAAAACAGAAGCGCTTAAATAATCTGTCCGCATCGTGAGCTCCGAGACTGTCACAACACATTTTCTGAAATGTGGGAATCCAGAATGACTGACATTTTTGTTTAAAAGGACAGAAAAAAAAAAGAGGCCGGTACACAGGAGGAGGTGAGAGTAGAAGAGATAGATACAGAGGATGAGAGAGAGGGGGAGATGCTGAGAGCCGAGTCAGTGTGTGTCTATTGACCAAGTCATTAAAATCGATGGCTGTCCTGATGAATATCAGCCGGGGGAAGCTAGTGCCGAGCTCAGCAGGGACGGACTCGTTCGCTGCAAAAGTGATTGAGCACCATTTAAAGGCGGCTCACGACTAAAACAGAACATTAATATCAAAAGGAAGTTCTTATTTATACATTTTCGGGGCCTGTTTTGGCCGTTACCACTGTTACCCATGCTGGCCACTTAAATATGTTTTTGATATTGTTTTACTAGCTTAACATGAGAACTGAGACTGCTGTTGTGGTCGCACAGCTAATACTGGAGCCGATGAGGCGCGGTTGCAATACCAAAATTATTCCTACTCCTGCAAAATTTTGATTTATAGTGACTTTTTATTTGACCAACAGGTTTCTTCTGCCTGGAAATGACATAAACAAGTGACAAAAACCAGTAAGGCATTGTGTTAGACATGCTAATGATGAATTTAACTAAATTTTTACTAAAATATCAATAATTATTATTAGGGTTGGGGTTAGGGTTAGCTTCTATAGCATTTTTGATGGTCTTTGTGATTTCTACCAGGTTCTAGAGAGTTTTAATACACTATAAACTGAGAACAACTGGTGCAGTAGTTTACTAGTCAACTGGAAGTCATGTCTACAACCAAAAAAACGTGGTGAGTTTGCAATTAGGGTTCGTCACAGAGAGAAAGTTGCATTTTGTGGCTACTAGCAAGACATTTCCAACATTGTGTTGGAGATGTTAATGATAAATTTAACTATTTCTGGGGGGGTTTGTACATATTTATTAAAAATGTCATGTTTACAATTAATAATGTTTGAGAAAATGCAGCTTCTACACCATTCCAGTTATTCCTATTGATTCCTACCATGTTCTAGAGAGTTCTAATACACTATAAACTGAGAAAAGTTGATGCATTAGTTCTCTAGTTCATTACTAGTCAACTGGAAGTCATGTCTACAACCAAAAAAACTTGGTGAGCAGCAATTAGAGTCCATCACTGAGAGAAAGTTGCATTTTGTGGCTACTAGCAAGACAATTCAGATATTGTGTTGGAGATGTTAATGATAAATTTAACTATTTCTATATTTTTTTGTATACATTTATTAAAAATGTCATGTTCATAATCAATAATGTTTGAGAAAATGCAGCTTCTATAGCATTTTTGATGGTTTTGGTGATTTTTACCGTGTTATAGAGCGTTCTAGTACACTATAAACTGAGAAAAGTTGATGCATTAGTTCTCTAGTCAGTTACTAGTCAACTGCAAGTCATGGCTACACCCAAAAAACTTGGTGAGATTGTTATTGGAGTCCATCACTGAGATAGAGTTGCGCATCCTGGCTATAAAAGGCTATAAAGACATATCCAAGTGTTTTTAAGAGCCAGTGACCACAGAGCAAATCATCGTCAAAAAGTACAGGACGTTCCAGACTGTGAAAATCTCAAAGGACATCGTAGGAAGCCAAAAGTGACCCCTGTACTGGCAAGAAGAATCGAAAGGATCAGCACCAAGATCATCCTGATGAATCTGAGCCATTCCGGTAGCAACATCTCAATCAGACTCAAGGCTGGTCTCCATGGACACCAACCAAAGAGGACTCTACTTTTCCAAACAGACACACAAAAGCTCAGCAGGACAAAGAAGGAAGCTGCTTGTCATTAGTTTTACAGTCGGATGAGAAGAAAACAGAGTTGTTTGGGACGAGAAGCATTCAGCCTCAAGAACATCATCCTCACGGTCAAGCATGACGTTGGGAACGCGATGCTTTGTGAGGGTTTTTCAAGTAAACAACATAAAGACTGTGCAGGAAAACACGAGGCATTATGCAGAAAAACTTGTCCTTCGGCAACAATGGAACTATAACAAGACAGTGAAACATACAGACAAAGTTGGATAGAAATAAAAAAACAATATGAAGACGGTGGAGCCCAGACTTGGATCTTATCAGGAATCTGTGCAAGAACTGAAGACTAGAGTGATGGTGAGGAAGCATTTACCCTAAACGTTTTGGAGATCTTCACAAAAGAGGAACAAAATCCAAGTGGAGACACCCAGAAAGACCGTTAGCAATTATACAAACTCTTTGAAATAATGGCTTTACCTGTGATTACTGAGAAAGGGTATGATTCATTTCAAACGTGACATTTTAAGCAACAAAAAAACATAGAAGTAGCTCAAATTCATCATTAACATCTCTAATACAATGTCTTATTATGTTTTTGTCACTTGTTTATGTCATTTCCGGCAAGAAGAAACCTATTAGTCACATAAAAATTCACTATAAATCTATATTTGGCATGGTTATGAATAGTTTCCGGGCTTAACTGTATGAGTTGGAGGCTTTAGCTGAGCTTTAGGGGTCACAGGCGGATCTGTTCGACCACCTGCTGCCGTACTGAGCATGTGCTGTAGCTCCTCTTCCTCTTTTGTCATGTCCAGCATCATTTTAGCGCCTCCTTCCACCTCAGTGGCCTTCGCCGGTTCCGTTCTATTTTCTCTCTCTCTATCCGACCCAACACACACACACATACGCACACTATGTGATCACAACAGGGTGCAACACACACACACACACGCTATTATAAAAGAAAAAAGGAACACGCATACACCCGGCAGCACCCAGCCTCCTCTTCTCTTCCCGGGAAGTTCATCTTCCAGTCAGCTCACATCAGCCATCATCTGGGGACCGGGCCGCTCTGGAACTGCTAGTGAATGCAATTAAGATGTCTTGCTGAGTTAAGATCAGAGTTTTTACTTTGCCACGGCGAGATTGGCGCAGCCTCCTCGCATCCAGCGCCGCTCCCCTCTCTCCGCTGTGACCATTTCATCCGCCCCTTATCTGCCTTATTCATACTTTGGCCCCAGTCAGATTTTAATTACGTGTTCACTTTTGTTTACTTTTGGGCGCCGAGCATATTGGCACTGCCGACATTACTGTCCGCTCGCATATTGGATCTCTGGCACATTATTGCTGTGATATTACGGCTAAGTGAGGAAATTATAGATCACCAAATTAGCGAGATAGTGGCTGTTTACGGGGGCCAGGTTTTGTTCGGTGGGGCTGTTTGTTTAAGGAGGATAGATGCCTTGTTTTTGCAGAATTACCACACCTTCTCAAAGGTTATGCTAATGATTATAGATGTTATTTCTGTAGCTCCTTTCTCTGGAGTTAGAGCACTATAGAAAACATTAAAAGTAGACAATAAAACCTTGGTAATGACCTTAAAAAGACCTTCAGAATACGCCTGTCTGGACACGTGGGTTTCTATTTAACCTGACCTGCTATTATTGGCTAGGTTTACCTTGTACCTTATACCTTGTGGACCCGCTACAGTTGTGAAGCAGACATGAGGCTTAAACAGTATTATTAGCACGCGCAAATATTTATTTTGATTCAACCACGGGAATGCACTGCTAGCATGACAGGCCATTCAAACCAGTGATTAAAAACACAGCCAGTTTGTGATAGCCACATGGAGACCATTAATCATAGCAAGCACATTAATTAAACCCTCCTCGCTCCGTTCCCTCTCCCTCTTTTCTCCGTCTCTCCTTCTTACTTGACGGAAGGATCTCAATGACATCTTTTGCTGCAAATCGTGCGAATCTGCTGTAGGTTGATTCTCAGTCATCCAGGTCATGGTTATCCTCCTAGTTTCAATCTCATCCAAGATCCTCTTGGGTGAGAGGTGAAACGTCTTCGAGACGCTCAAGCAAGTCCAGATGCTATGATTGAAACTACGAGGATCTGCTGTAGGTTCCTTTAAAAGAATTTTCATTTCCAATGTGCTGACTTGGATCAGCGTCCGTGGAGTGAGCAGTGGCAAATTAATTAAAAATCACTGCGGTGTTGTGGCGAGGCGATTATCTTAAAGCTATCCACATCAGGATTAGCTAAAGCAGAACTCGGGTTATTATGATTCCAAAACAGGCTTAACTTGGAATATGAAATGCATGGATTTTAAAGTGTTTTTTTTCCCTCTCCTCTCCCTCTCATTGCTTTTCCTTAAATTGAGGTAGCTTTAGTTGGAAATGGAATTCACAGGAGCCGGGAATGTTGCAAATTATTAATGAGATTGAAATTTATTCCAATCACTGTGGACTCAGTATGCGCAGGTAATTCTGGTAAATGAATACATGCAATACCACGGCGATGTGCTTATGAGTTATTAATGATATTGACTCAAACATCTCATTTTAAGAGCGGCGGGAGAAGCTCCCGGACACCGCTGCTCCTCGTGTGCCGAGCAGCTACCTGACGCTGTCTCTTTAACTTTGCTAAGGATGGCATCCATTGAGATGTCTAACTGTTTCTAGTACAGCTCCGGCTCTCTCAGGAGAGAAAGCAAAAAAAAAAAGAAGAGGGGAAGGGAGGGGGAGAGAGAGGAAACGTGAGGTGAGCAAGAGGCAGTGTGTCATAAGCGGAGGAAGGAAAGCTGCTCGCCCTCGTTCTTTCTCTCCCTCGTTATCGTATTTTAAAGGCGAGGAGCCCCGCCAGGAGCCCCATACATTATATCCCCCCACAGTTAATATAGGGACAGCAGATAGCTCATTAAGATTGATCATTCCTCGTCCACCTACTCCATGCAGAACGTGGCGCCGGCTTCATTAATCACCGGGATTTCAAGATAAAGCTCAACGGCGGCACATTCGCAGGACCCGGAGCCTGACAGCCCGGCTGCTACATGCATAATCACAGACGCAGTGCAGCCGAAGGAGGAGCAGCCGCCCGGCTCCCTGCCACGCTAGAGGGGGCACCATATCTGCACCACCTCCATCCTCAGCACCCCTCCCACCTGTCCTCCTCATCGCAGTTGTCTGCCTGTTTCCTCCACTCCTCTTCAATCCCTCCCCTGCTGTTGTCTCCCACCATCCCAACATCCACCTGCTTCATATCCACCAACATCCTCACCCCACTTTTTTTTCCCCCTTACATCCTCCTCCTCGCTTCCTCCTCCCTCTCATCCTTCCACCTGTTCCACGCATCTCTAACTTCCCTCTGTTCTTTCTCTGTGCCGGAGTTGTTTCTCTAATAGCCTCCGTAAGCAGGCAGAAAATTTAAGACAAGATAGGATTAAAGAGTCAGCCCAGATTGCTCATTTGCCTCTGACAGCTGGACCGAGTGTCTGAAACGCCCAATCAAACCGCCTCTATCGCCTTATTACCTCCACAAGAAAAAGTTTTTGCCTGCGCTCAGATCCTCAGCCAGCTAGTTGGGAGTTATAAAAACTTAATATTTAATTTGAAATCCTAATGAATCTTCTTATAAATCATCTGCTACTGCTTGAGGTTATGACGCAATCAATCTCCAGAGCCAGTAATTTGTCTTTTCGAAGCAGTGTTTGGTGCTCGTGTCTTAGCAGGTCGGGTTAGTTTATTCTTTTTTTCCCCCAATAAATAAACACAATTTTAATTTTAATCTGTTTATGATTAACTGGAGGGTTTGAATTGCAGTTTGCTTGCTTTAGTCAATGAGTCTCACAGTATCTATTGTTGTGGCAGGTTGGAGCTGAGGTCAGTTTCTTGCTACTGCAGCTGTGTTACCCTGTATTGTACGATGAAACAATAGGCAAACGCAAGGTATCATTAAACTGAGCGCCACTGAGAAGCTTGTATACCTGTGCTAAAGGGAGCATATTTTTTGTTGTGGCTTTATTAGCTTTTGTTTAGGCTAAGGAATTAACTCTCTGTGCATACTAACACATCTGAAAATGCATTGCATGCGACCTTTTACAATCACTGGGCATGCAGGTGTGAACATGAAGCTGGAGGCTGGTTGCTTAGTTGTGGAAAATACCAGTTTCCTTAACTACACAACAGCAGTTTAGAATTTCTCAGCGACAGTCAAGGTCAGCCGCACCTGTAATTATTATCCATGTTAAATTAACTGCTGGTAGTCGAGGATGATGCTTTTGTTTTTGTCGGTCCCGTGTCACAGTCAGTTAATACGAGCACGAAGAATCGGTAAACAACACGTATCGGCTGTTTTGAAAGAATTTATAGTCAGATTTCTTTTATGAAGCACATTTAAAAGCAGCAAATTGAACCAAAGCCTGCAGAGTTAAATTAATGAAACAAAAAGTGGGTCTTACGCAGCAATTTAAAAGTTTAAAAACTCTGAGCACTTGAGAGGGTGAAATGTTCCATAGATTAGAAGCGGCCTCTATTTTTGAGCCTGGATCTTGGAACATCCAGGAGCATCTGGTCCAAAGAGATCAGAAAGCAGAAAGCAAACATGGGTGTCTGTGTTGTTTCCAAAAAATCTCAGTTTCTGTGACGTCACTTACAGGGTTTTCTGAAGATTGGTTTTGAAGCTCTCTCACTATCTTTAGAGTGCCTGACTCCTCCTAACTCCCAGATAAATCAAACAGTATGCAAAGAGGTAGAGCATGAGTGGAGCTGAGGCTATTGACTGTCACTCAAACCAGCCACACCCTTAATCATGCATACATTTAAGCATTAATACAGTTTAAACAGGTTTGTATAAAAATTCAACCTGTGTACGGTTGTCATGAATGGAAAAATTAGCTATAAAGACCAAAATAGCTTTTATACCAGGTTGCAAACATGTGTATTTCTGCTGTAAAATTGGGCATTTTAATATAGAGGTCTATGGGGATTGACTCACTTTTGGAGCCAGCCCCCGGTGGACATTCAAGGAACTGCAGCTGTTGGACTTCTGCATTGGCTTCAGACTAAAATGCAACCCTGAAAGTCCTAAAATGCAAAATGGAATGAGTTTTAAGATGAAAATTAATTACTATGAATGCAGTTCTAGGGACATCCAACCATTTACATTCACATGTACTACTGTGTCATCAATTAACCTCATCCTCTTGTCTTTGGAAGCATTAATACAGTTTGAACGGGTGACCTGTATAGAAATTCAACCTTTGTACAGCTGTCATAAATGGAAAAATTAGCTATAAAGACCAAAATAGCTTTTATACCATGTGTATTTCCACTGTAAATTTGGGCATTTTATAACGGGGGTCTATGACGATTGACTCACTTTTGGAGCCAGCCCCCGGTGGACATTTGAGGAACTGCGGTTTTTGGACTTGTGCAGTGGCTTCAGATTAAAATGCAATCCAAAAAGTTGTACAGTTTTCAGTTTTGTTAAAGGGCTCTAGAATAGCATGGACCTTAGGGGTAAATGTGGCAGGAGTTACGAGTTTTAAAATGAAAATGTATTGCCGTGGATGCAGTATTTGAAACAGGACAACCGTGTGCACTCATATGTGCTAATGTGTCCTCAATTAACCTTATCCTCATGTCTTTGAAATGCGAAAACTTGCAAATTCCACACAGAAAGGCCTCACCTGTCCTCTAAAATATAGCAGAAGTACCTCAGAGTTGTGCAGGACTGTACTAAGTCATGCACTGTTTTTTGATGTATTTTTAAGGAAAAAAATGAAGAGCGCTGTTTCAGTCTTGTTCTGAATCCTGTAATGTGTAGTTCTTGGTCTCGTTCCAGATTTCCGAACACACAGAGCACATGTGTTGCCTGGATTCATGATGAAGTGTGACCCTCCTGCTCCTCACAGCTGTAGCATAATGCATTGAGTATTCAGGAGAGGTCTCAAACCTGAACAGCGCCATTTGCCGACGCAAAACTTTCTCTGCCCTCGGTTAACATGGGAGCAGATTAATTTGCGTGTCGAGTGGCGGCAACGCGAGCGGAGGTTACACCCTCAGACGGGCCTGCATCTCAAACAACCTCGTGTCAGAGACGATCTGATATGATGCGATTAATTGGCACGAGTGAAATGTCGATGTGTTATCTCGTGCATTAGCCTTGGAAAAAAAGGCCCGCCAATGCATTATCAATGAGGCCGAGTGTAAACACAGCAGATGTTAGCAGGGAGCCAGTCAATAGCGGATGTTCCTCTTTAATGAGAAGGCGTGATTGCAACGGGGGGAAAGAGAAGTCAGCATCCAAAACGGCAGCAGATGCGCCACATCACAGCAAAAAAAAAAAAAGTCCAGAAGAAGTCCAGCAATGCCAGCCGGCTAATGTTCACTCTTATCTGAGTGGATAGTCCAACTTTTTCCATAGCCGGAAACTTTTAAATGGGTCTGATAATGCATGTGGGGCATCTAATAAATACTAATGACAGGACCAGACATTAGCAAGAATGGCTCCCTTCTCCACCTCATTATTCCATGGAGTTAGCAACAAGCTTAGCATGTGAAGATATATAATTCTTTTGTGACTTAGACAAACGATAATGGCCTGCATTGCAATCAGGAGATCTTTGTAGGCTAGTGGTGCTCTCTGTAAGCTTGATAGTCTTCCTTAACAGTAAGACAGAACACTCCGAGATGCCCAAACCGCAATGTGCCATCGCCCTATTAAGCTTACAGAATGTGTTTTTTCGCCAGAGGCTGCAGCCGTGAATTATAGTGTTGATTATTATCATTATTCTGCTACAGTCTAGTCATTGCACCGCTCTCCGCTCCCTCTCGCAGATACAGACATTGTTTTCTTATGTAATGCAACTTGGATGAAAAGTACCGCGTTAGAGATTTTAAGCTCAGATTACAACTTCTACAAGGACACATCAGCCGTACATAAGCAGTGGAGCATGCTGGACACAATCAGAATTTGTGGGGCATTCCAGTCACCTAACAGATTGTTTTCTGTCCCTGGAGAGAGAGAAGGTGAAAGGAGGGGAGGTGGGAACAGAAAGAGAAGGAGGAATGAAAGAAAGAAAAAAACAGAAGCCTGATGAAATGCAAAGATTACTCGGCTGACTCGACTGTAGGCCGTGGAAGCTCATCCCAGGCGTGCAGTCTGCCGAGAAGACTCCCACATACAACCTAACCCCTGCACTAACCTTTCTGCTTGGGCTGCTGTGACTTTCACAAAGTTACCCAGTAAACACATCTCCTGTCTTCGGGGGTAGATGTGACATTTATCTTAAGCTGCACTGGTGACATGGGATTTTTTTATATTTTTGTTTTTTCCTGTGTATGTGGTCACACTGTCCTGGTGTTTAGAGCCAACTTGGAAGAAACGTAACCCAAAGAGACAAGCGTCACACATGTTCGAAGCTTGTAAGGAACGCACACAGACCAAACCTCGTAAACACCAGCCGAGGTGTAAGGCAAGCCGGGTGCCGTATCCACATTCTCTCACACGCTCGCTGGCATCTGTGCTCAGCCACCGGTACATGTGAAGGGTAGCAGAGGGCCCGGCACAGCTGAGACTGTTGGATCAGGGCTGCAGTTGAAGTAGTGCAGTGGAGGAGAAAGTAACTTAAAACTTTTAATTAGTGCTTAAGTGGAGTTTGCAGTTTGGTTTATTTGAGGTATATTTGGATTTGCACTTGTTTATCTGACCTCAGAAAGATAGAATAACTTCACAGCTATCTTTAGGAGACTTGCACATATGTTCCAGTGACATTCAAAGAGCCCATGATATGCTGTTTTTTGAGTTTCCCCCTTTTGCCTTAGTGTGTTATTGCTTTTTGTGCATGTAAAATCTACAAACCTAGAGAAAACACTTTTCCTTACCTGCCTAAAACACCTCATTTGAAATCCAGGCTTTGCTTATGTTACTTATTTACATCACCATGTAACACATTTGCATAACATCTGCCTAGCAGCTAGTTTGGCCCTCAAGCATAGAATGAGCAACTGCTTTTCAATCTACCAACATTTCCTTGCTAGAACTTCTTCTGCTAGAGCTACATCCCTATTTTCATATGTCTAGAGTTATCGTAGGTAGCCAATATTAGTTCGCTTTCTTTGGGACAGCCAGCCAATCAGAACAGACTGGGCTTTTCGGGGAGTTCTTAAAGAGACGGTCCAGTATGAGAAAAATTATGTTTTATACATTTAAGCATGTAAACTTGCTCTAGTAGACACCAAAAACAAAATTATGAACATGTAAATATGTGGGCCCTTTAAAGCACAACCATACTGGCTTCCTAATGGCTCCCACTAGCTTGACTTTTAAGGAGTTCAACCAGAACTTTTAATGTTGTATTCTGGTTGCACTGTCATATTAGCTGAATGCTGAAGTAGTTTTACAACCAGTATTCTGCAGAGCTGGCGCCATTTATCCTCCACAACAACAGCAGTTACTCGGGTCCAGTCTTTTGTCACAGCTCAAGGTTAAAAAACTGCATATTTAAGTGCCCCAATTTTTATGTCAGAAATGATTAGACCTGAGTACCAGGAGTAGTAAAGGAGTAGTTTTTTAGTGATTATGTTGAAGAGCTTGAGGTATAGAGGAGAATATTGGCATTTATTTATTGTGCAAATTGTTACCTAAGTTAAAGTAGCAGTGCAACAACATAAAAAATACTTTACTTTAAGTAAATGCACTACATTTTTTAAAACATTTTAATAGGGCTGTAGTCCACCAAAGCAAATCTTGGTTGATTGACATCATACTTACTCTTCAACCAATTGAGTGGTCAAAGGGGGGGGAAAAGCCTGTTATCTTTGGATGAACACAGTGCATTAAGCGCACTCTATTTTCTAGCCATATTAGCCTAAATGAATTGTAAATAAGCAGAAAAAGTGAGCATTTGCAGCATCCAGCCATATTTAAATGACTCTGAAAAGCAAACTATATGCACTGGTGATGCAGTACATAACAACTATTAAGGGATATAATGCAGACAAGTTCATTTTTAGATAATCTGCCATGTTGGTTGTTGAGCTGTGATATACAAACGGTTTAAACTCAACTTTTTGGCCATCTGTTTGAACAAAATGCAGCCACACCAATGACTTCTTTGACACTTTGGAGCCGACTCCAAGCAAACATTCAGTAGACATTAAATAAGTTAGACCTTGAGTCTCTATCAGGTTGCAAAAGCAGTTTTTCCAGCCACCAGTAAGAATGAATGAATCCTGAAAGGCTATTGATGTAGCAGTTTTCTCTTTATCAATTCTCAGACCAATGAGATGAGAGCATATCGACCAACTAATCGATCAGTTGACCTTGATGCTACAGTCCTACTAAATTGAGTGAAGTAATTTTGGACTAAGGTTGTGTTCCTCTGGCTTCAGAACACTCCTGGATTGTCCCTTTTATTGGCAGCCACATGCTCCGCTGCTGCACAGTCCACCTCCTAATACCATGGCATGTTGGTAATGCCTCTCTAATCACTGGCTCTGCTCCCTGCAATCATTTTGTGTCCAGTGGAAGTGCGCTCGCTTGGTCAATGTAAACCGCATTGTGTGAGAGAAGGGCTTAGATGTGTTTGTTAGTTAAGGCGACTTGTGCACAGAAGACTCTGTGTTTTCTCCCACTGCCTGAGGCGGTAAAAGTTCCAGTCAGGTTAAAAAAAAACCTCAAACTTTGGGATGATGAAATACCAGAGTGGACAGGCTACTTGACTAAGAGCCTGGAGACATGTTTGGTATTTGTAGTAGTTGTGGTTTGAGGTCAGGACGTATTGTCGCCGAGTGCTTGGAACCGAAGCGATCCAGTAAAACTAAACCTGAGTTTGTTTGCACTCGGTGGCTCTGGGTTCGTCCTGTGTGACTGAATGTGACACATGCACTGCTGCATGCTTCCAAAAAGAACTTGGATGCTCAGTCAACCCTCTCAAGGTGAAGCACAAATGAGACAGGGTTTGCGCAGATGCTCCCTGAAAGGCTCCATTCATACTGATACACAAGACCTGTGTCCAGATGATTCATTTCACTCAATTAGCCTTGTTTTTCCAGCAGGCTTTATGATGTGGCTTAGACGGAACTCAGGCCCTCGCAGCAATTTATATAATAGTAACTTCGCAATTTAATTAAAGGGAAGATGGAGAAGTGTTGCACACCCACTCAGTTCTTATCAAATCCCCTCCAAGCATACAGTACGTTATCTACACTAGCCAGGAACTCCTCGTAAGCGCGACATTGTTATTATGATTATTCTCTCGTGACATTGTCTTTTTCCTAAAGTCAAGTGTGTGTTTGTACACACGTGTGGCCGCAATATGCATGGCTGCACGCGTGTCCCTTTGCTTCGGCGCGGCGCGTGTGTTTTTGCACAATGACATTGTCATCTGTTGTGGGGTGGATGAGTTACTCAACCCTGCGCCCAGTTTGACAATGACGTCCTCCGTAATGCTAAAGCAGAATCTTTCCTCATCTGTGATACAGCGGGTTGCAGAGCACTTCTGCAATTTCATGTGGCAAAAAAAAAACTAAAATCCATATTGGCTTCCTGCCTCTTTGGCATTATGTCAAATAAGCCAGTCCACAAATTCGAGGCTTAAGCTGGGCCCAAGTAATGAAAGGTGGGCTTTTTTAAGCGTGCAGGCCTGTATGCCCAAAGTATTTTATCTCTGTTTCTAAAAGCAAGAGTTCTTGGATTAGTTTGCCTTAACCCTCTGAACCCCAAACACATTCTGTTTTTTCTCCTGTCACTTATTTTACTCACTGAGGGCTCCTTTTTTCTGCAGTATAAAGTCCTGCACCTCTATAGAAACGGCAGAACCATGACAAGAAGTACAAAGAACTCAAAAAAGGCTTCTGTACAGCAGATAGAGAGATACTTTATTCATCTCCTTGGGGAAATTCAAGGTATCAAGGAGCTTACATGTTACTTTTAAGAAAAATAATGTGCAAACAGTACGACTGTTTTAATGCCTTAAATCCTAAAAAAAGCAACAAAAGTTTCTTTGATTTCTTATTTTACTAAAAGTTTAAAAGCTCAAAATCTGCATGTGCAACTTTTTTGTGCCCACATGTGTTACCAACACTGAAAAAAATGGAAGTTCTACATACATACAGATATTTTACTATTTACATTTTTAATTAGTCTCAATACTAGTCTCCTACTTGCTCTGCGCAAACACTGCTTGCAGTTCAACCCAGTTCACCTTTTTTTTGTCATGTGACTTTTTTCTCTCTTTTTTTTTAAAGATTTATTTTTGGCCTTTTATGCCTTTATTAGATGGAGAGAGAGTGGGGAAGGACATGCGGTAAACGCCCGAGGTCGGAATTGAACCCGGGACAGCCGCTACGCCTTAGCACTTGGGTCACACAACATAACCTTTAGGCTATCGGGGCGCCCGTCATGTGACTTTTGGTCACAACTGAGTCAGTCATAGCTACTCAGTTGCACAGAGGGGAGTTAAATTTTTTGATTTTTACAGAATCTGGTTCGTGTAAAGAGTTTATTTTTGGTGAATTTTTGAATAAGACACACAGAATAGTGAAGTAAATTGATTTTTAAAGAAATGCAGCGATTTTAAGATTAGGTTTGGTTAATTTTCCCAACAGAACTGCACAAAGTAGAGGGCTTGTTCCAGAAAACTTATTTCATTTTTTTTCAGTTTCTGACCAAAGTAAGAATTTTAGTAATTTTTATTAATTTTAAAGGTAACATTCCCTTCAAAGTTACTGGCGGGTTTTGGAGTGGCTTTTTGACAAAAAATTAGGACTGCAGAGGGCCACTTATATTTCCCCAGGTGTTAAATGTGTGGTTAGCAACACATTCATTAGAATCAGTTGTTTTTTTTTAATTATCACTGGCTGCACCCAGCAGTATGGAGCAGAGTTCACCTTTAAATGTGTAATTCCATGCAATGCAATTCCCTTAAATTGCATGTCTGTCCCGTTTGGGCAGAATCAAACAACACAATTGCTGCGACCCTGCTTCATTTCAATATATAATTTGAACAATTCAAGTGTTGGAGGAAGTACAATGTCTAATCAGGGGCTCTAAATGTTGGCCAAAAAAACTATTCAGGAGCATTTTGAATTGTTTTAAATATGTTCAATTAGCAACTCAATCTGCTGTAACGGTGACACATCTCTGTATTTTGTTTTGGTGACGTTATCTATTGTGTGATTAACTATCATCACTTAATAAATCAGTGCCTTCATCATCCCTGAACACCTCTGTCTGCTCCCAGCGGAAAAACAGAAAAGTGATTTTGCCTCCTACTTATCATCAAAACACTTAATTTAGCTAATCACCTCATAATTATTAGTTAATTCACTGTTCATCACGTCTCATTAGCTCATCTTTCTGCCCCACTCACTTTATGTTGCGAACTGTTGTAGCTGCCATTTTGAATAAATTTGTGACCAACAAATTAACATTAAGCTGCCTTGGAGGCGCTGTCGCGAACATCCCAATGTGAAGTCCAGATTGCATGAATCATAGCGGCGAGCGGGTGAATATGTCAGAGGAATCTGGGAGTCCCTGTGATGCACCAGGTCGCAGAGATTGATGACACATAAAACTTCAGTTGTTCAGCATTCAATGCATAATTCCGAGCGCATAATCTTCAAGCCGGTGTTGTTGCAGCAACACGAGTGGATGTGGATGTCGAGCACATCAAGCGTTGCCCACTCTAAAAATAAAATCAAAGTCTGAGCAGGTTTCGTCCTCACGAAGCTGTCACCGGCTCGGCCTATATGTGGAGAATTGTTAAAAATATTGAATGTCCGATGATAGATTGAGACGTCGGTCAGCTGTACACATGAAACAGGTGGCGAGCATGAAGTTATTTTCCACTTGTTAAAAGGTTAAACAGTGTTTCCATTCGTGCGTCCCTGAATGGGTGTTTAATTTCGGTTGTGTTTTTATGGAAAAAGCATGAAGAGGTCCACGTTAATGCACTTGGGTCGGGGCTGTCATATTAAAAAGTTGACGCCGTTATTGACTGTCACATCACGTGCTGGTTGAAAAACAGGTTTGAAATTGGCCAAGGTGCTCCGGTAATGACATGTCAGAGCTATAAAGGGAACACACACACACACACACACACACACGAAGAAACAAAAACGAGCTTCCAAGAATATAAATCTAGACGTATATTTGATGATGTGTCATTGGATCATGAAGTCCACGTAATTACACCTATTCCTCCTTTACTTTGGTGGTCCCTGTACTTGGATTTCCTGTCATGTAACTCGACTGGGTGACAGGTATTGGCAGAATCAGTGTTGCCTCTTAAAACTTGGGGCCGGTTGCACAAAACACCTTAAAGTTTCCATATTGTGCCACTTTTTCAGCAAAGTAATTAAAGTCTCACGTGTCCCCACAAATCCCAGCTCAAAATACAGCAAAACTAGCTTATTCCACCATGACTGTACAACCACAACCTGTTTTATATAGCTCTAAATGCAGTTGAGCTGCTGCTGTCCCCGCCCCCTTCAGGAAGAAAACTCTCTCTGCTTTTATGATTGACGTTTGCTTTTAACCCTCTATCTGAGCCATTATGTTACATGGAAATATTGCTGATTTCTAAGCACAGCTGTTGTTTTTAACTCATGTTTTCAGGAGAGTTTGTTGAAGAGATGAAGTCATGGTTATAAAATCAGTATTTTACCTTATATATAGCGTGGAAATGACTCTGAAGTGACTGATGGTTTAAAATATAGTCTTAGTGGGTTGCGTTTTAGTCACTATTTCATGCTTATTCTTTTGCCTGACAGCAGAATTAGAAAAATATGCGAATGAGAACAGCTTTAATGGGAATTCTGCTCTGTTAAAATGCAGTATATGTGAGCACAGAGAGCAGGAGAGAAGCTAACAGATGTAAAGGGCTAATGCTAACGCCATTTCTGAATGTCCTTCAGCATTACAGTTTCCAAAGAGCTTTGACCTGTTCATGATCAAAGTTAATGATATTGTTAGCCACATTAGCCATTTAACATGCAAGTCTTAGCTAAGATTCCCTTAAAAAATACATTGGTTTCACAAAACACCCTTAAGTCTTCTCCTTAAGGGTTCCTCCAGATGTTTTCTCCTCGTCTTGGTCTTATACTTAAGGAATCCCTTAAAGTAATTAAAGCTGTTGCACAAAAGAAAAAAAACACTTGGTTCTGACTCTGGCTTAACTGCAACATGGCTGAGTTTATGGCACTAAAACAAGAAGACGAAGAGTACCAGACTTCTTGAATTAATTTTCCTCCCACATTTGTTGTCCTCTGTTTGCTGTTATTTGAAGATCAAATAGGTTTTCTTTATTGATTCCTCCTGAAGTATAATCCTATCCTCCTCTGGCCACTTCGGTTTTTCTTCATTTTGCTACTATTTATACACCGACCTGGTGAGATAACAGGTATCACAAACCTGAGTGCAAGCAAACAAAGGGTCTCCATGGGAACTGTAGAATTTTGCTGCTCTCTTTCAATGCAGTTAATGCCTTAAATGTTTTCCTTCAATTAAAGTAGCTTTAAAGGGATTTTGTGCAACACCTTTAAGTAAATCCTTCAGCTAAGGAGCGATTAATCACTAAATTGAAGGTGTTTTGTGCAACCGGCTCCTGATTTTAACGAGTTATTGTGAAGAAAACGTCTCAGATTGTCTCAGAGCATCCGAAGTGGAGTGAAAACAGGCGATCGTGACTTGATTTGTTTGTTTAAGTTTAGGATGATTTCAGCTCTGCCTGCTCCCCTTTGAATTATCTTGGAACAGAAGTCATGTCCCGGTTATTCTTGTGACAGAGTTATTCCTGTGGTGCATCTGCTGCAGATTAGGCTCCCTGTGCAATGACTGCAAAGAGGAAGAGATAGATGTGCACTCTCTCCTTTGCTGGTTTTTGTAGTGGGGGAAAAAAAGACGACACAAAGCTATCAAAATTCATTAAAAAGTTTATTCCAAACTTTAATTTAGATGCTGATTCCGTAGTCTACCTCTGCTTTAAAAAGCCTTGTCAACATCTGACATGTACATTCTAGTTTCCCAGATAACACAGTGAAATAGAAAAACCGACTCAAATTCAGTGCAGCGTTTCTTTGGAAACCATTTCCCTTTCACTTGTGTTCGTTTTTTACTAGCAGTAATCTTTTTTTTTCTCCTATAGCTAAAAAAGCTGCATCAGCCGTGGAGGAGCTTTCTTTGAGCTGTAATGTCGTAACTGCCGCACTGAATGTAAATTTTAACCTCGTGTGAACTGTAA
Source organism: Chromis chromis (assembly GCA_900302755.1). Taxonomy (NCBI): domain Eukaryota; kingdom Metazoa; phylum Chordata; class Actinopteri; family Pomacentridae; genus Chromis; species Chromis chromis. The sequence continues at coordinate 241 of OMNN01028622.1, read as the reverse complement.
CCAGTCTGCCTTGTAACCCACTGTATATGCATGCAGTACATATTCCCACTCGCTGCCTTCAGAAGACAGTCATGGGCAACTTCTTCTTCTTCTATTTTTTCCATATCATGCAGCATTTTTCTCCCCTTTTTTTTTTGGGCAAACTCCAAACCAGACGCTGCGGCGCCTGAAGGGGAAGGGATGTGACGGTGCTCTTGTTCGAGTATCCTCTTGTTAAAACCTGAGTGTGACCGCCTGTCAT
>OMNN01028621.1:2533-20817 GCA_900302755.1 Chromis chromis | reverse complement strand
GGCAACTTCCAGAAAAGTGAAGGGTCCAGCCCCTCTCGAGGAGCTGGGTTGCAGAGCCCAAGCTGTGCGTGGAGGTGAGCCCGACTATATCTAGTCGGTACCTCTCAACCTCCCGCACAAGCTCCGGCTCCTTCCCCCCCAGTGAGGTGACGTTCCAAGTCCCCAGAGCCAAAAGCTGTGCCCGGGGATCGGGCCGCCGAGGCCACCGCCTTCGACTGCTGCCCGTGTCACAAAGCGCCCGACCCCTATGGTTTCCTCTGCGGGTGGCGGGTCTGCAGGAGGACGGGCCCACGTCGTCCTTTCGGGCTGAGCCCAGTAGTACCAATATGATAATACCAACATTATGACCACTGACAGGTGAAGTGAATAACATTGATAATACCAATATGATCAATGTTATTCACTTCACCTGTCAGTGGTCATAATGTTGTGGCTGATCGGTGTATATGGTTATGATCTGCAACGAGAATGGACATTGAATGGGCTGATAATCGTTGCATTGGGTGTCTCTTTCACTTCAGCTGATGATTACAGTGTATCATAAATAACGGATGCTGTGGTTACTATAAAAATTTAAAAATCCCATTCTGTTAAATCACTAAAACTGGAGACCATCTTTTTCCTTCCTACCCAGACTTTGCTTTTTATATATCTCGACATCGTCTTCACAGTTATACACTTAAATTCTGGGTTAATTAATCGAAAGTGAATCTAAAGAAACAAAGTCGTGGCTTAAAAGGAGTGTTTGATTGCATCAAGCCAACAACAATGAAACCCAAACTGAGACAGACGGAGACAAACAGCTAGTCAACATCAACAACAACACGAGGACCACTCGGAGCATCTTGATTAAAGGCTGTCAAGACTCTTTGCACCAGCTCCTATATTCTCTCCTCCCCAGCCCCTTCTGCTCTTTGTTGTCACTGAATATGTGCAATAAACACACATTCCCCCTCTTCCTGGTGCCAGAGTGTATAATAGCCTGTGTAGGTGCAGATGGCTCGCTTTCTTGGCTGATCCTCTAAGACTGAGTCTGCTCAAATAAAACAGAGATAATATTCCGAGCGATGGTGTTGTGTCAGAGGAGTTAAAAAGAAAAAGGCACTCATGGCCCCAAATGATGTAGATTAGAGGGCGGCAATTAATTATTCAAATAGAGGCTAAAGATATTGAATTTAAATGTTTGTTTGAACAATATGAAGCTGATAAGAGGCAACTTCTCCTTATCGACGCTTTGCTGCTTGAATAAACAATGAAGTCTGGTATCTGCATCCACGTTTTGTATGGAAAGCCACTAGAGTTTTTTCAGTATGAGCACAAATGCAACCATATATGGCTCCCATTTCATTTCAGTGGCGATAAAAATATTGGATGGACATTTGGGAACCACATTTGGATACTTTTATAGCGAATGCTGCAGAATTCTGATGCTCTGGAAATATGATCCTAATGAAAAGTGACGATCTTGTAAACCCACTGACATTCAGAGGTTTGATTGATCTGCACAGCGCTGGATGACTTTAATTTATGTGATTTTGTTTTACTGCTGCCATATGTTTGCATACAGATGGGCACTCAAGGTATGCTACCCTTTTCTTTGTTTTAATTCTGGAGAACACAAGATGCATTTACATGGATGAAGAATCTGGAAGAACGCCTCAGTGGGCAGGCTGTAACTCCTATCTGCATGTGATTCACATGAGCAACACATAAGGCGAAGGCAGATGGCATTCTGAAGGGCAAAACGGAAATCATAAACACTCCTCTGCGCGGCTCATGTCCTTTGTGTTCGCCTGCAGGTGCACAGATTTAACTACTGTATTACAAGGGAAATGCTGCTGACCCCTGTGTGTGAGGTTGTAAACACACAAACACACATTGCAAAAGGAAACCCACTCCCTCTGTTATTCCTGGTCATCGCGACCATGAGGGGGCAGTGTTACAACACAGATCCTGACTGATCCACTGCTGCCCAACTTATCCAAGATCCTGCAGTGATTGCTGCTGCTCCCCAACTCTTTCGGTGATGCTGCATGAATTCAGAAATAATTGAATTCTATTCACATAAGGTCTGGCAATACGAATGCAAGCCACTTAACGGAGATCAAAGGGTTGTTTGGGTTCAAACCAGGTGGGGACCCTCGAGACATCCTTTAGTTTAATTGCTTCTGTGCTGTAAATCACTGGAATGCCTCGAATATGCAAATTCATATGAGGCCACTGTACATCTGAACTTGCACGAGGCTTGCTTAATAGTCAAATTGCAATCGCACAAAAAGTCTGCAGCTGCAGTTTTATCTTACAATGCTGTGAGTTGGGATAATAAGTAAACACCTGACTTGATTGCACAAATATAGAAAATGCTGAGATTTGGACTGCTGGGGTTTGGTGCTGCTTTCCATCCAAAGACTTATGACTCATGAGGAATAATAGCTAAATGTTAAAGTCCCCCTCTGGTGAAAATTCAGTTGTTTTTTTTATCCTGATAATATGTTCATAAGGTGTTTTTTATATGCTCGAAGACACATCAAGAGCGAAATAAACAATCAGTGCCAGTGAGGTTGGAACTGCAGTGTACCGATGACAAAAACACAGATTCACACTACTGGGATTTAATATGTAAACTTGCAGCTTGTGGTTTTCTGCATCATTAATATTCTTCTGAATCAACTTCTGGCTCAAAAATGTACGACTCAATTAAAATATTACAAACTTGTCATTGTGTAGAGTAGTTTCACAGTGTTGGTGCGCTTGAGCTGCAGTGAGTGGGGAAGGTAAGAGATCCACACATTCTAGAGAAAGCTCTGGTGTAGAGTTACATCTAAGCCAGGGGTGCCCAATCCTGGTCCTCGAAGGCCACTATCCTGCATGTTTTAGACGTTTCCCTCTTCCAACACACCTGATTTCTAAAAATGTAACTTTGACACACGGAGATTAGTTTTAAGGGTTAAGTCAATAACTGGAGGTGGACTTTAATGGTCCATACTGGGTCCCTCTTCAGCAAATTAATAAAAGTCTCACATGATCCCAGAACATGTCTTTCAATTTTCAGCTCAAAATCATGCAAAGATGGTTCATTTGACCATTACTGTGTAGCTCCTGGTTTTAGTCCTGTACTAAATGGTCTGTTTCAGAGTCTGAAGCTTTAAATGTAACTGAACTGCTGCTGTCCACCTTCAGGAAGAAGACTCTCTCTGTATCAGTGATTAATAGCACAGAGCAAAACATAAACAAGTTTGTTGGTCGGTTGCTGTTGCTGCAGCCGACACAGAAGTGACCGAGTTTGTACGGCTACGACATTATTTTGTCTTTAAGTTTCTATCTGAGTGATCATTTTACATGGAAAAACAGCTGTTGTTTTTAACCCATGGGTTTGGTGAGTTTGTCAGACAACACTGCAGTAATAAAATCAGTAGTTTAGCAGTACAAAGCTACAGCTTGGGAATGGATTTGAAGTGACTGCTGCTTGACATATACAGTAGTCTTAATCGTCACTATTTCCCACTTGTTCCATTGTCTGACAACAGAAACAGAAATATGTAGATGACATCACCTTTACTGGGAATTTAGCTGAGTTAAAATGCAGTACATACGAGCACAGAGAGCAGGAGAGAAGTGGAAAAGGGAACATAAAAACACAGTAACACACCCAGTTATTGTTTATTGGTTTCACATTGGTCTTTAAGTTTCCACCTTCTCTAAATGCCCCTCAGCTTCACGGTTTAAACAAAGTTCTGGCCTGTGAGCATACAATCAAAGCCAATGGTAACGTAAGAGGTGGCTTTAGAAAGTAAATCATTCTCAATGGATCACCTTGAAGGCAGTGGTCAGTGAAGGGGCAGGATTACGCAAATTTTTAGCTTGAAGACTATAGGTTATCCAACTTCTACATAGACTACTATTTAGTCAAGGGGAAAAGACAGTAGTAAACATCTTTATATTTTCACCGCTTTTATTTTAGACCTAGATTTTCACCATATGGCACCTTTAAAGCCAAGCTGTGATATATTGAGTATAGTCCCTGACAGACTGCAGGAACTGAAGCCTGGAGACCCCAGCAGGAGACTGAGTGTACTCGTGTAAAACACACTTCTGGAGGAAAAAAAGAAAAGAAAAGCCAATACTGGTAATATACATATTGCAGTTCACTTCTGCTGCGTTCGCAGTCTGTGTTAAACCAAGCCGATGCATTTAAGGCGTTCTGAGTTAGAATTTTTAATTATTTTTAATCCCCAGCCAAAGCTCTGCTGAAAAGCTTTCTGCCTTCGTCAGACTTCCATTGTAAATGAGAGTTTGCTCTTGCTCGATCCGCAAGGTTGCAAGGAGGTAAAAATAAAACAAAAAACACAGAGGAAAGTCAATAACAGTTTTGGGCAGGGACTGTATTCATGTAAATGAATAAGGGAAGAAGATTAAAGCAGGGACAGGGCCGAGGAGAAATGTGTACTGTGGGGATAATTACGACTTCAGAAAGCTGCACCGTGAGGGGGAATGGAGGAGAAACTTTGAGAACAGTTGGAAATGAACTGTTGGCAAAGTCGAAAACCAAAAATCTATTGATTGACCATAGTTAGTGGCAGCGTGGCAGCCGTCACAACAAGTGAGGCCAGTGTGTGAACAGGCTGTCTGGCACATCTCCACCAGGCTGGCAGGAGGCACATCGCGCATCAAAACAACTCAACAAAAATACTGAGCGCGCGAGTGTTCAACCACAATGCCTCATCATCATACCTCAAGCAGAATAATTACCTCAACTGTCCATCACAGCTCTGCAAACGATTTCATCAAGGCTCATCTGAATAGAGGCGCAGTCACAGCTCAGCACCAAGGCTTTAAATGGAGTTGGCATGTCTTGGACAGCTTGCATTATCACGCTTGGCCTTGGTGGGTGTCTCCGAACCCAAAAAAGAAAGTCAGTATCTGTCTTGCTGATATATACTACACACTGAAGAGGAGACAGCTACAGCAGCCTCGCAGTCTAAACAGGCCACCTGCCTCATTACCGTGGCATCCAGTATTTATGGCCTCGCAATATTGCAATTAGTCACTACAGTAAATAAAGCTTTGTAACTGTTGAGAAATTAATAGAATGTCTTTGTAAAGTTCATGTTGCTAATTTTCTCCTTTGTTCTCCTGATTATCTTGGTTGACCAAATCATTTATAATGACCTGATTTGTAGTCCAGAGTGCAGCTGGTGATACAGTGTAAGTGAGCGCAGCCAAACAACATAAATAAATTAGTAGAGTTGAACTGTGGATGCAATCAGTGACACGAGGATAGTGAGTTTATAAAATAGCGTGTGAATAAATGATCAAATTTTGTTTCAGTTTTCTCATCTTGACAGTTCAGTGGAACTGGGGTCCCTTTGGTTGCTTCTGATTTTTCAACCATATCACATAGCCTTCATTAGGAGATGATATTTGCCAGACTATGGTGGAATTTTCCATCATTGTGAGCCTTTTTAAAGTTTCTTAACCCAAAGTTAAACTTGACAGTTCTTTCTTGACCTCGGAAGGGATTATTGTCAAAACGATCTAACAGTGCAAATGCTCTGGGGCCCCTCATGGCCCCTCAGAGGCCACAGGTCGTCTATGCAGCAATGACTCTGAGGCAGTTTGACTAATTGCAGAATTCGTCGGACAAGCAAAGCCCTGAAAGACGAGGAAAAAGTGCAACAATGTAAATGCTTCTGCCAAATCTGGAGGGCCTTTCTCTAGTTTTAATATCATTAATATTTCATTTGGTGTTATGCTGACATGGTGCATGTTCTTGTTAAAAAAAATAAAATTGTTTCATCAAATTATCACAGACTTAACTGATATACAGCAAAAAGTAGGGCAGGATTTTACACTGAAGGAAAACTAGCGGGCTCCCGGCAAAAACCGTCTGGGGAAACTGTGCGAGGCGGCTCAACAGGGGCCCCCAGCTCATTTTACCCAGGGCCCCTTGGCAGCTTATGTCTGTTTTTTTAATGAAAAATCTGGTTTATGTGCAAAATTATGTTGAGCGCTTGCAGTTTGACTCAGCATGGTTGCATAACCTAAACAAAAATGACACAATAGAAATAAAGCAGGAATGTTTCGTGCAAACAAAGTGATCAAATGTAGCTCTATTCTTTGTAATTAATGTGTCAAAGGTCCCATTAAAACACTAGTAAACCAGCATTGTTGACTCTAAACTTAATTATACCATTATCTATGCCCTATTAAAAGACCAATTAAATCTCCAAATGTAAAGCTTCAATGTTTACGACCATGGGGATCAGTTAAATATACCTTAAATGAAATTGATATGTTGTTAAGTAGGAAGCTATGCAACACTAATTTCTTGACTTTGCCCCAAAAACATCATTTAATATGTTAATATGGAAACCTCACAGGGTTATTGGTTTTTTAAGGGACTCTATACTACAATAAAAGTAAAGCAAAGCTGTAAAGGTTACCCGAGTCTAAAGGAAAGCTGTCCGTCTCCCCGTGTCACCCAGCTTCCACTAATTGTTCCCTAATAACCAGAACACTGACAGATACTTCATCTCCTGTATAATCAGTGTGTTTATGCTTTAGTGTGCTTTAGTGAGCCTCTGCATGTTAATGAAAGTTGCTTATGGAGTCATTGTGGGACAAACACATGGGCAAAGCAGCATCTGTCACTGTGATCATGATTTCTAGTTACAATTGTCGGCTGGTTATGAGTAATGAGGATGTTTTCTGGGCTTTATCATATGCGCCTCAGTGTTAATGCTCTCCAGAGAGAGGAGATGTCACGATGCGAGTCAAACGCAGCCAAATAGACTGAGCCAAAAGTTCCACACATACAACAAGGAAATGAAAAAAGATTCTGGACACAAGAACGCTATGAAAAGTTTTTGTTTTGATTCATACCAGGAAATTCCATTAAATTGGCCAAATAAGAAGATGGATAGTTGGGCTTTTCTCCCTGTATTTTTTTCTGCTTTGTGTGCTTCATTTGATAACTGCATGAAAAGATGTGTGTGTTTCCACTTCTTGGGGTAGAATCTGTAAAGTGAGTACAGTTTTGATCTTGCACTGGAAGTATCAGACATATGTTAAGAACCTGATTGCACGTAGTAAACATTCAAGACCAGGATTGTCTTCCTAACAAACTGAAAATACTTCAGAGTAACCATATCTTGTCAGTGAGACAAGTTGAAAGTGTTGTTGGTAAAATGCCCTGCCTCAGTATTCCTCAAAGGGACATGGAGTAAAATATTCTTGGCCATTATAGACTTGGCAATCAGGGAAACAGCTCAGAGTCATTTTACAGAGCAGATTAAATGCTGTCCACCAGCATCGTTGTCTGATATGTGGCCCGGACCTTTTGAATAAAGCAGAGCTATTAACGTTATGTGTATTTATCATACATATTCATACACATTAAAACCACCTGCATAATATTATGTAGATCCCTTTGGACCACCAAAACAGCTCTGACCCGTTGAGGCCTGAACTCCACAGAATTTTGAAGGTGTCCTGTGGTATCAGCCGCCAAAAAGTTAACAGAAGATCCTTTAAGTCTGAGAAGTTTGCTGGACTGGGCCTCCATGGATTGTATGTTTTTCCAGAACGTCCCACAGATGCTCTCTCAGACCTTGGAGGCCAAGTCAACACCTTGAACTCCTGTCCTTGAAACCATTCCTGAACAATGTTTGCAGTGTGGCAGGGAGCATTATCCTGTTGAAAGAGGCCGTCAGGGGATACAGTTGCCATGAAGGGATGGATGTGGTCTGCAACAATGTTTTGGTAGGTGTCACCCACACTAAGTAACATCCACATGAATGTCAGGACCCAAGGTTGTCCAGAGCATCACACTGCCCCCACCAACTCTTCTTCCTGTAGTGCATCCTGTTGCCATCTCTTTCTATGCACCCACCTGGTCGTTCAACATGATTCTATAGAACTGGCCACCTACTTCTATTTCCCTGTGGTCCAGTTCTGACCGTAATGTGTTCATTACAGGTGTTTTAAGTGGTGGACAGGAGTCAACACTCTGAACGTCTCACATCTATACAGGCCCACACATAGCTATCTGCAGTGCCCTTTGTTCTGACACCTTTCTATCATAGCAGCATTACTTTGCTCCAGTAGCTCTGTGGGATTAAATCACACAAGCCAGTCTTTACTTCCTCCATACATCAATGAACCTTGGCCTGCAAGAGATCTGTTGTTTTGGAGATACTCTGACCCAGTCGTCGAGCCATAACAGTTTGACTCTGGTCAGATTGGCTCAGATCTTTACACTTGCCCTTTTTTTCCCTCCCATTTCTAACACTCTTTCAAGAACTGACTCTTCACAAGATAATCAGTGTTATTCACTTCACCTGTCAGTGGTTTTAACGCTGTGGCTCATTGGTGTATGTCGACTTTACATTATGGCTTCAACAAAGTGTTTTTGTGGTGGCAAATTCTCAAATCTTGCCTATTTCTTTATGTCTTTGTTACATCTCCATGAGCCAGGGGATGAGGGGAGTAACAATGTAAAGAAACAGAAAAACTGATTGTGTTACAGAAACAAAAAAAAACTAAATTCAAATTAAAGTGAGCTTCTTCACAAAAACGAAACCGATCCAAAGCCATCAAACACCACACGCTTGGCTTTAGGCAGGACACCAACACCACACAGCTCACTAACTGGCGATCTGGCCCACTGGCCATCACCGTGGCTTGGCTTTTAAGCTCCCTCTCAAATTCAAGAGTGGCCACAGGTGCGCTCCTGCTGCCTTTCAGGGCTTCACCTGAAAAAGAGGAGAAAGTAAATGACAGAAGAAAACCACACAACCTACTTACACAAATACCCAGCACCAAGGGCCGTAACAGTCTCCAAGTGTCCTACTGGAAGCACCTGCTTATTTGTAGCCTCCAGCAATGAAGTGACATGAACTGATAACAGCAGTGTTGAGGTTTTAGTGGTCGGATGCTCCACAGATACTCGAGGATCTAATTTGTGCAATGAACAACACCTTCACACCTTGCATTGTTGGCAGCAGACACAGTAGATCCATGAATTCAAGCTCGTCACACCAAATCTTCAGCCTGCCATCAACATGTCACAACAGAAATCAATATTTGGAGCAGATGGCACTTTACCTCACTCCTCAAATATCCAAGTGTGGTGACACAATCAGTGGTAGTTACTTCACCTGTCAGTGGATTTAACGTTGTGGAGATTGGTGTAGCCGACTAGACTTTTAAAAATTGGTGTAGAAATAGAAACAGCTATTTTTAGGGATCGATATAAAGCATGCAAGTGGATGGACGTTGACTGAAGAGAGGCAAAGTAAAGTGAAATCAGCCGCTGAAGTTTTTCAACTTGAATAAAAATTTCTGAGTAATCCTGAAGATGCAAGACTTCACTGAATATACAGAGACGAGGGAAACAGACTGGAGGGAAATATAAGAAAGGACATAAGTTCATGGTGAGCTCTGAGATCAATTGGAGTTATTGAGCTGTTGAGACAAACAAACAAAGACTCCAAAAACAGCCTCGTGGTCAATTTTACCTAAATCTCACAGGGTGAAAATTCAGTTTGAAATCACTCTGAACACACCGTTACAGGCTTTTGGGTTTCTGCTTTTGATTATTTTGAAGGATTCAGGCCAGAAATCTCATTGCTGCACTGCTGCTGGAACACAAGCAAAAATATTTTTCAATATAAAGTAAAAGTTTTCTCGAGATTATGGCAAACTTAATAAAAAAGTATTTCATCCATGTCCTTTCCAGGGCTTTGGTAGCTATGCATGCTTTAATGCGATAAAATAAAATCTGACTTTATTTCTGTCCTTTTTTTAAAGACTGGAGCCTCTGCATCACTCTCCATCAGACACCTGTGTCTCTTGTGGCAGCTTCCTCAACCTCGACGGATGAAAACGTTCCTGCACCTGCACAGAACAAAGCTGCTGTCCTGTGAGACATCATGGGGATGAATGAAAGACGGAGAGCAAGAAGACACAGGCTGAACCCAGCAGGCGAGGTTAGCTCCAGGTCTGAGAGGCAGGGTATTATTATTTGTGTCTGAGGTAGAAGACTGAGGTGGGGAGGTAGGTTGAGGTGTTCACTCTTGGCCCCCAAATGGAGAGCTGTGCAAACATCAAAGCATCTGCAGCCCAGACCGCAGATGGCCAGTCGCCTCATCAGACTGAGGCCTTCTGCTGATCATGCAGCACTCCAGTGGGAGCTGATAGGGGGGCTACGCTTTCCAACTTGGAAAACACTGAACAGTGACGACAAAAAAGAGAAAGAAGACAATGTATCATTGTCAGTTGTGGTGGTTGGTCAGTAAAAAAAAGAAAGGGAGAGACAGAAAGACAGACTTTATTACATGGCCTGTTTACGTGTGAGGTCAGATCAAAAATGTAGATATCGTTGAGCCTTTTCTTCCACTTTTCTGGGGTCAGGTCTCATGGCAGCAGGCTAAACCGGACATTCCAGACATCCCTCTTCCTAGCAACATTCCCCAGCTCCTCCTGGGGGATCCCCAGGCCAGATAAGATATATAATCCTCCATCAAGATTTGGGTTAACCGGGGGCTTTTTCTAGTTGAGCATGCCCGAAGCACCTCTTAAACAAGGCCCCTAGGAAGCATCCAAATCAGATGCCCGAACCACATCAGCCGACTCAACTCAGCTGCTTGTATCTTCTTGCACAGGCCACACTTTGAGAAACAGCGTTTCAGCTCAACAACATCATCAAAAATAATGTTTGCATCAGTCTTTTTGAGTTAGGACAACTTTATGATCAATCAAAGAAGCACTTACTTAATGAATGGTAGCAGAAACACAAGTTTTTAAGTTGTTCCAAGTAGTTTTTCCACATCATTTAAAAGGATTTTCAAAGTGTTATGTACTTAATTACCATAATTATGAACACAGGTTTTTAAATTTGCAAAAAAAAAAAAAAGTTGTTATAAACAAGTTATCAAGCCAATTACCTCAACTTTTAATAGTTTTAAATCAACTAACAGACACATCTGAGTTGAAATTACACATAATATGAAGTTGCAAAGATGCAATTAAAAAACAATATTATAGCAACACAACTCATCAAAAATAATATTTGCAACTTTAAAGGTTCATTGTCTTGCAGCTATGCATGGTGGGAATAATCCCTTGAATAATTGTTAGAGTCAGAATCAGAATTAGAAAGGTTTAAAGTAGTAGAATTAGAAAGTAGGTTTGAGGCATTTGACTTGATGTTTCAGTGCATAACAGTAAACAATAACATATAGACTGGAGGTGTTGGGGAACAAATGTTTGCTTGGTTTTCCACTTCTGCAAGTAGACTACTGTATGTAATTAAGGGCATTAAGCATATATATATTTTCATACAGTATCCCACCATCATGGTTCTAATAAGGTCAGATTCCAGACAATCGTATCTACTCAATTATGAAAACATACATCATAGTAGCAGCATTTTATGGTGAGATACATATAAAAACACAACAATCTCATACTATTTTTTCCCCCCATTAATATAAAGGCTAATGTAAACAATCTGCAAGGATTATCATATATGATGATGGAAGATCTGGATAGCCTAGATAGTACTGAAAAAAAACAAGATACTGCATGTACGGTCACCCCTTATAATGACCAAATTAAAAGAAAGGAAGTAGTGAAATCACCCTAAAATAGCCTCAGGTTCATAGGGTTAACTTGTAGTCAGTTACTTGTAGCTGAGAACTATTGGTACTCACAAATATCTATGAAATGCTGTTACTCAGAAATCAAGTTCACCATGAAATCTTGACAATATTATTGAAACAGCCAGTGTTTCATGCGAAACATATCAGACAAAGTGGATTTGTAACAACCAATCAATGTGAACGTTGACAACCTCATGCAAACAACACGGCAAGTACAAATTCAAGTGAGAACAGCTGAGAACAAGAAAAGCCATCTTTCCAGTACATTTCATCTCTCAGCCTGTGACAGGATTTGGGCTCCGTCTTTTCAGCCACTGACATTGTTCAAGCTTTGACTTTTCTGTGTCTGATTTCAAAACAACATCTGGAGGGAGGAGGGGCGGAGGAAGCTCAGCCCGAACCTGCCTTTCTCTCTTCATTGTGCACGCATCTCTGCGACTGTCATGCAGTCACAAAGCCAACCAAATCCAAATCTCTCCCTTGTTAAAATCTCACACTTCTTTTTTCCCTTCCAATCCTCTCAAAGCTGTCTACCGCGGAGCAAAGTGCCTTGTTAGATCAGATCTGGTGCCGGTTATCCTGCAATATCCCCTTGCTCACAAAGTCTGGATTAGACAATTAAACTCTACACTTTTGCATTTCAAAGCTTAAGCCCTTCATCAAAGCACAAACAACATACAGAATTATGAAGATGAACAACAGCAGCTACACAAAACTTACAGTACGCCTACGCAAGATGTACACATATGGAGGAACATGTATCCTCATTAGAAATTCAAGCAGCTGCTTATTTGTTTATCACAGTTTTGTGCTCATAAGCGATTCCCCCTCTCCTCGCTGTTTTCCCCCCCTTTCAGGTTATTTACTGTGAATGTGATCCTCTTGCTCTCCTCTGCCGACTCATTCATTCGTCTCATTAGCCGCACCGCTGTAAAGTCGGCTCTCAAAGCTTCCCTCCATCAAGGCTTTTCCTCTGGAGCAGACTTGCTCTGGCTGCTTTGCTGATTCTCTCACATCCTCAGGACCCGTCAGTGACAGTAAATAGCCGCGGATCTGCCTTGCTACTCAGCTACAGAAAAAAAAGCAGTTGTTATGTCCAAAAGTTAGGTCTTGATTCCCTTTGTGGTGGATATTTTTCTCTTTCTGGTGGCTTGTTAAGGAAGAAATGGGACCACCCAGTGGAGCAGTAAAGGCATCCAAATGTCATGGATTAACAGTTACATCTTTAAGCCCCATTCGCACAGGACTAGTATCACCTGGGGACCTCGTGTGATTTGTTATAATTGCAGAAGTTGTCTGTGATCTTAGTCTCTTGTGAATCTGCCGTGTCCCTAATTTGTAAAGTGAGTCTAGGTACCAGCATGGCTCACCATTCATAAAAAACTCCAATCCAACAGAAGGGCAAAATCTCAAAGGATGATTAGATGTGTGACATTCATAATGCAACAGGCCCCGAAAATGACCCGACTCAATGTTGTTATAATTAAAATACCGACACCAGCATCTTAGAACTTTACTCAAAGGATACACCCACCCATATTCATTCAAGGGTTCACTTCGGGTTTCTCAAAATAATGGGGTTCGTACTCACAGGCAAGACTCAAGTACCATCAGACACGTGGATCTGCAGCTGAGAAGATACAGAGGACACAGGTTGCAACCTAGAATCCAAATAAAGCACAACTTCAATAAGGTGGGATCATAAACGTAGAGAACTAAAGTTTAATGCAGAATCATGAGCATGCGAGATCAAAGTCTTTTGGTGGTTAGACTCCAGTGAGAAGCAACAACATAGAGTGCAGTACCAGATGAAGATAAGGGATGAGGGTAATACCCAATCTAGGCACTGCTGGTGGAGCAAAGTTAGCAAATGGCTGATGGAGACTGGTTAAGGTGACATGAAAAAACCCAGATGAGGTGGTGATGGTGGAGAAAGACGGATGCAAGATCAACAGCCTAGAAGGAAGAGTTACAAAATGGCAATGAATTTAAAGAGTGGGGTCTATGGGCTGATCAGTGGACCAGAGTAGTGATTCTGAAACTAAGAGTGTAATACTTTTAACATCATGGGAAAACCGGAGTGACAACGAGAACAGAGCAGCATATTCACTGGAGACACAATGTGAGTGGACAGATCTTTCTTACTGAACTTGCATAAGCTTCATTATCAAGAATACAAAATGACCATAAATATTTGACTAAACCGACCATAAATAACTTGAACAGCACAAATCAAGTCTTTTAAAATAGGGAGACTGTTAACCCACCCAAAGAGGAACCACTGCCTGTTGTAGAACTGGGAGGCCTCTCAAAAATCACACACACACTGCAAGGTACTATACTGCTAAATTACAAATAAACCCCACTTAAACCCACGGCATGCAAAAGTGAACACCTAAAAGCCACTAATTATACTGTACTCTGGTAATAAAATAGTTGTGGTGACCTCTGTAAGGGACTTCCACCATTAAAGCCAGTCTTACCTGGTTTATAGTCCTACCAAACAAAACTGTACCATTAAAACCCAACAGTAAATAGAAAAGATTAACAGGTCGTTTAATTAAAAACCAGCAGCAGTCAGACCATAAAATGAGTATAAGACCATAAAAATTCAAGCGAAATTAAAATATGCAAAAATGCAGTCATTGCTGTTGGGTGTACAGAACTCTCCCGTCCTTTTGTCTGGAATAAGACTCGGGGAGTTTGGCGAGCTGTTTTGACACACAAGCAGCAGCGCAGCACACAATAATATCTGTCTCGATCAGGGAAAGCTTAGACGTCATGCAGTAGCAAACAAAAGAGCAGCGAGCTAAAGGTATTTGTTTCCAGGGTGCCAGTGTATTAAACTACAAGTAGACGTGACAGCAGCTGACTGAACCTGCTGGTTACAACAAGGAACATTTCACCGTCTTTCACCGGGCTCATGTGGCAGCCTATTAGTATCATATTCAGGGACGATGTCAGTAATATCAAGTAAAACACAGACTTTGCATATCCTAGTGAAGATATGGGGTGTAAAGTCCAGGAGCCCTTAATAAGGCTTAAATTTTGCCAACAGATTAGTGAGATACTTTGACGTTTCTGGGCACAAAACCGAAGTTTTTTGAGGCATATTTGACTTGGGTTTTGTATTGGGTCCTTGAATCTAAAGGTGTCAAATAAAGTGCATGTTGGATTATTGAACGGTGTCAGAAACTTCCTCCCTCAATACCTTCTCAGTGTCCGAAGGCCGAGGGTCTGTGTCCAACCAACTGTGTAACTTCCGAGAATCAACTGGCCAAGTGCACAGAGGTTATTCAATTTTTATCAGCTACTTGTGTCACTTTTCCTGCATTTCAATCAATCAGACTATATTTATATAGCACTTTTCATACAAATGATAACAGAAATAAACATGCAGTAAAACACTACTAACAACCCCCCACCCCCAACATCATGTTAGAAATAAAGGACTCTAAAACACAGGGATTGAGGAACAGATGAAACGCTATCCTATATATAACATGTTCAGTGAGGAAATACTAGATAAGATAAAATGAAATAAAATATCTATTATTCAAATAGAGAGAGATAGAGATGGAAACAGAAGTAAAAAATGATAAAAAATAAACTGTACATTAAATACAGTAAAATATGTAAATAAGTGAATAAATAGAGAAATCAATCAATCAATAAAATTAGTTCTGGGCGTGCCAATAACCTAGCGGTTATCTTGTGCGTCCCGTGTGCAGAGGGGTAGCGGACGTGCCAGGTTCGAGTCTGACCTCGGCCATTTACAGCATGTCCTTCCCCACTCTCTCCTTCCTGTTTCTAACTCTATCCACTGTCCTCTCTAATAAAAAAGGCATTAAAAAGCCATAAAAAGTAAATAAATAATCAATAAATTTAGTCCTAAGAAGAGAATAAGAAGAAAATCTATCGAATCAATCAAAGGCCTGACTATTAAGGTAGGTCTTAAGTTTGTCTTATCAAAACTCTCTGCTGCCCTCTGGTCTTCTGGAAGGTTGTTCCAGAGATGTGATGTTTTTGTTCTGGCTTTAGGTTTAATTAAAAGGCCACTTCCAGAAGACTTGAGGGTCCTAGAGGGTTCATAAGATAAACCAGCGCAACACCATGGATGCTTTTGAGAAAAGGTCGTCCAGAGGTGGAATCCAATTCCCACATATCTAACAAAGTTTTGACTTTGGTCGGGGTTATGTGTCGGATTATCTCTTGCCCAGAAGACTTCATGAAGTCTTTCCATCAACATAAGGCTGCTGTCTGTTCCCTCTGTGCTCCACTAAGATTTATATCTGAGTGGTATCGACCTTCTAATCAAACTCCCCGGGAAAAAGTCATTACGTGTGTTTCCAAGTGTTGAACTACATGCTACTTATCGTGCCGCATCTCCATTAGCACAGAATGTCAACACACAACACAGAGCTGCAGCAGGTTTAATTCATGTGGTGCCATGTTGCAGCTACTTTTGTTCTTTGGGTAGAATTACAGCTGCTTCTATATTTCCTTCGTTCTGCCACGTTATGGAATCAGACTGAACGCTGCCTCTGCATCTCCACTTCCCATCTCGACCTTATTTCTTCATCTGATGATCTAAATTGATTTTAATGCCACTTGTGAAGCATAAGATTTTCTCTCACTTTGCCTTGGGCGTTTCATTGAGCTTCCCTTATAATAAAGGGGGAACTTGGGAAGGAAATGGAAACACAACAAATGAAGGAACTCTACACAAAAAGTCAGAATTCATTCTCTCAAAGTCCTCAAACTATTGAAGCCACATATTTTCTTTCTCAGGATAATCTTTTGGATTCGTTTTAATCTTTCTGTGCCCCGACTTTGCATACTAACCCAGAATATGAAAAAGCTCTGCCCTAGATGTGTCTCTGCTCCCCAGCAGTCATTTCTGTTATTTATCTCTCCCTGCTCTCTATCTGTCCATCTTGCCTACTCATAACTTATTCCATTATGTCTCTCTGTTTCGTCCTCGCTCCTGCTCCTCTCCTCTTTGTCTTTAATTTTCTGTCAGTTTCCTACCCTTTAATCCGTCCTCTCGGTGCGGGGATGCGAGAGTTCTCAATTGCAGCCTCAAGGTCAGTCCTTTACAGATATAACAACTGTAGCAGTGACCCACCCTCAAGCACAACAGTGAGGTCACAGTCGGGGATACGCTGCAGATGCAGGTCAGGAATCTGCGTCCCCTTTGCGTGGTCATTATGCAGTTTTGGCCATGCTGCATCGGGCGCAACAGTTTTGCGTGTTTTGTTTACCATCATCATTCGTCCTTTTCTGTCACACCTCTTTGGGACCCTTGTGGCGATGACTGTTCTGTCCCCAGCAACCAGACATCATCACGCTGCAGCCACGCATCCCTCATCTCCATGTGTGTGCTCCTGCCACAGGCGAGGGATTTGCAAGGCTCGTGTAGCATTTCATATGAATGCATGCGTGTTTGTGAATAAGAGAGAATGAGGCCACCAATGGGGTTGTATGGATTTCTCTCTCTCTCTCTGCTGATACTCCCCAGTGCTTTGGCGAACTCTGACCCTGACAGTTTGCTGGCAAGCCCCGGCTCCCATTGATCACTTCTTCACACAGTAAACAAAGTCCCATCATCATCCCTCGCAGCCGACAACAGACTCTGGGGCTCGGTCGGGCGACGCTGGGCCCATAATCCTGCATTACCCGGCTGAGGTTTGCTTTGTGCTGATAAAACTTTACTACAGTGTATAAAATAAATCACATGAAGAATATTTATTAAATCCGAAGGCGTTATCAGCACCGAGTACGGCACACAGAATCCCAACAGAATTCTTTTCGCAGCATATGAGCAAAGATATTAGGTTGGAAACAGAGTACCCAACCTGTTTATGTATTTACGCTTCATTAAAAATCTCTCCTTGTCAATGGAATTGATCATGTTAGATGGCGTTGTGAATTTTGTTGCTCTACAGAAAACCATGAGGTGCATGTTTGGATTCAACTCATCTGTCAGTTACATCCATTATTTCTGCTAAACCTTGGTGAACATGTGTCAGATATTTAAAAAAAAACCTTGAATTTTAATATTTACTGCTTGCTCAAGGAGAGCGCTCATGATGACATGAGATTTGAGCCATTTCTTCACGATTCAAACTGACCTCGCAGCTTCTCCTCTGGGCTCCCATTGCTCAAGAAACCCACCAGCCATTGAACCAAGCCTCTAACCTACAGGTAGGCCTCCCCGAAGACATTTTGTCCAAAGCATTAATATTTAATTGAGCACAAAAGGCAGAAACTCCACCAGCAGCTTCAGCGCACTTCTACCCATGAGGATGAATTAGCATTAGAGTAGAACTTTCTCAAAGATTGGAGAAGAAGTGCAGATAAACAAAAGGGCTCCATGTAATTAAACTCCAAGTAGCTGCGTTGTAATTAAGGCCCATACTATCAGTTTTCCTTGACAACATGATACAAACCTTTTTATGTCATGAAACAAAACAAGACAGGAGCTACACTCTTTGTAAAGCTCTATTCCTGGCACAGAGGAAACTATAGTTTCTTTATTTTCCACAGTTTCCTGATTGCAAATGAGGTGACAGTGTTCTTTGTATGCTCAATTGCTCCCTAGGTTGCATTCCCCCCCCC